>PVJS01026653.1:0-26838 GCA_004027185.1 Glis glis
ATTTTTTTTTTTGCGGTACTGGGGATTGAACCCAGGGGCGTTCTACCTCCGCGCTACACCCCAGCCCTATTTTTTATACTTTATTTTGAAACCGGGTCTCACGAAGTTGCAGAGGGCCTCACTAAGTAGAGAGAGAGAGAGAGACAGGGAGAGAGAGAGAGAGAGAGAGAGAGAGCTGAGGCCGGCCGCGAACCCGGATCCTTCGGTCTCTGCCTCCCAAAGTACTGAGATTACAAGCGTGTGCCACCATGCCCGGCCTGAGATTTATTAACATTTGTTCCTTTATATACATTTTAGCTTTGTTCCATTTATGCATATTAATAATATAACAACATATATAAATACATCTATACAAATTAATGGTGTTGAAGTATTCAAATTTTACTCCATTAAGGCAGAATCACCAGACAAAAAATTTCATATACATACATATACATGTAAAATTTGAATTCACACATTCTTAAAGGACTGTGCTTATCTGTATAGGGTATATGGCATTTTCTGAATGAACTTCATACTCACTTGGTAATTTGTTTGCCTGTTGTTTAAAAGATACCAAACATGTCCCTCATAGCAGCTGGGAGACAAATCTGAAAGGAGTGTTAAAATATGGAGGTTTCCTTTTGCTGTGAGCATCCTTTATAAGCAACTTCCGCAACAGAGTTCTGCTGTCTCCAGGCTAACAATTTCCTTTCTCTCACTCCGTTTTCAGCCTATTTCTGCGTGGAAAACCTGACCAGCTCTTTCTACCTGCAAATCTACAGTCTTCTGAAATAATATTTGTTCAAATAGTATCAAGCTATTCTATATAAAAATACTCCAGCCTTCCTCACAAGAAATAGTGTTATTGCAAGCTTGAACTATTGAAAAAGTAATATCGCCTCCAAGGGGGTACGCCATCTTAATAAGACACATCTTCAAGACAAGAAAAAATGTACTTTTCAAATCCTACATGCGTTATAAACCACCACTTATGAAACCTTTGTTCTAAAGTGTTGCCAATTTTACCTGAGGCAGGCATTTTACTGCGTTTAAAAGGTCTCCAAGGATGCCCAGGAATCTTAGGTGGACCTGAAGACCTGGTGGATAAAATGAACACTAAAGTTTTTGTTTTGTGAAGTTTTCTAAAGGCTTTTCTCCTGAGCATTGAAATGTAACTTCCATTTTGCTAGTCTAACTTTACCACATGGGGCTGACAGAAATTTTAGGAAGAGAAATAGCTGGTGAATATAATAAACTTAAAAAAATAAAATAAGGTTCCTCACTCACCTACTGTTCTGCAGAAGGAACTGGTGGTGGAGAATCATGTTGATCTAATTAAAAACACATGCAGACAGTCTATAAAAATGAGAGACCAGTGTTAATTTTGGAATCTTTTGCTTTTGTCCCTTACTTTGCTAATTAGCTCTAGGGAAAAAAATATCACGCAGGCATCCACCAATGTAATTTTTTCTTTCTCTCCTTTCACAATTTTCTCCTTTCTTGCTCAATGCATCAAGTGTTTTGTCTAAAGCAAGTGGATAAACCAGTTCACATTAGAGTGCTGGTGCCGGGCTGTGTTTGTCTGCTCAGGATATTCTGCTCATATTGTTTCATATGTGTGGAACTTTATTATTATTTATTCATATAAATATATTTATTCATCTAAAATACATTTATTCATCTAAAAATATTTTTGAGGTATTTTTGGATTGTTTTATAATCCCAGTACTTGTGAGGCTGAGACAGGAGGATCACAGATTCGAGGCCAGATTCAGCAATTTAGCGAGGCTCTCAGTAACTTAGAGAGACCCTGTTTCCATATAAAAAGTAAAATGTGTCTGGAGGTATAGCTTAGAGGTAGAATATCCCCCTGGGTTAAATCCACAGCAACACACACAAACATACACACATACACAGCCTCTATTATATGCCAGCAACTATCATAGGCCTTAGGAATACAGATGAAGACACGACTTTGAAGGTCCCTGATGTTACGTCACTTACATTTCAGTAGTGGGAGGACAACACACAGAGATTTCATGGTACACAAACATGTGGTCAAGTAGTAAATATTATGAAGAACGAGAAACAGGGTAAAGAGATATTGAGCAGCTGATGGGCTTTACACATCTTGCTCAAAATCAAAGATAATCTGGGTTTATTCATAAAAAACCTTATGAATAAGGTTTTTTTATTCATAAAAAATATGAATAAAAAGGTTTTTACTCATAAAAAACCTTATCAACTTAAAGAAGTGTAATAAAATATTTTTATCCATTTAGTATCAATCAAAGTTGACACAAAAAGAAGAGCAACAAAAATAGATAAGGGGGATATCATAATGTTGAATTTGGATCTTAATATGGTGTCACAATCTTAATGAGACAACTGATAAAAGAAATCTTTAAAGATAAAAAGAGGATTCATGAGAACAAAATACTTCTGAACCTCTAGACCTGCAGCCTGCAATGCCACCGTCACCGATCCGCAGGGATACTGACCACGTGAGGTATGTGCAGTTGCATTGACACGTGCTGTAAGAATTTCAAATATTTAGGTTGAAAATAATTTATAAGCCAGGCATGGTTGCGCATGCCTATAATCTCAGTACTTAGGAGGATGAGACAGGAGGATCACAGGTTCGAGACCAGCTTCAGTAACTTAGCAAGCCTCTCAGCAATCTAGCCAGATTTTGTTTTAAGACAAAACAAAAAAGAAAAGAAAGAAAAGGGCTGGAGGTAGAGCTCAAAGGTAAAATGCCTCTGGGTTCAATCCATAGTACCACTCACCAAAAAATGTGTAAATATTTCATTAACAGTTTTATATATTGATAGTACATTGAATCGATGGCATTTGGGACATATTGGATTAAAGATATTATTAAAATTAATTGCATTGGTTTCTTTGGGCCTCTTTAAATATGACTACTGGAAAATTTTACATTTCGTATGTGGTTTATATTACATTTTAAACAAACCGTGCCATGGGAAGCTATTAAAGTCTTAGATCAGCAGTCAACAAACATTTTCTATGAAGAGTCAGATAGTAAACATTGTGAACAAAAAGGAAAAAAAAAACCCAGATATTATGCATGTGGTCACGTTTTGAAGTGTAATCATTTAAAAATGTAAAAATCACCCTTATTTTGCTGGTCATGTTTAAAAAAAAAGATGCTGAGGCAGACATGGCTCATAACTGTCTCCTGCCCTCTGGGGTAGTGGCAAGATGAAAGGCTTCCCAGTTCTAAGTACAAATATAGACTTGGCCACTTGACCAAAAGTATGTGGGCCAGATATTTAGCTTCTCATTTTCTGTTTTCTTATTTGTAAACTGTAAATGCAGTAGTCCTTCTTATCTGTGGTTTTGCTTTCCAAAGTTTCAGTTACTCACTGTCAACTGTGGCCCCAAAATATTAAATGGAAAATTCCAGAAGTAAACAATTGATGTGTTTTGAACTGAGTGCCATTCTGAACGCACGGTTTCATCATTGTCCCATCAATCTTTGTTCTGCCTGGAGCATGAATCATGCCTTTGCCCAGCGTATCCACACTGTGTACACTACCTGCTTGTTAGTCATTCAGTAGTTGTATAGGAAAAAACAGAGTATATTTATGGCTCCATATGATCTGTTGTTTCAGGCATCCACTGGAGGACTTGGAACATAAATCCTGTGGATAATTAGAGATTACTGTATTAGCATCTGTCCCTCCAAGGATTTTATAGTGATTTAGTAGGATTTGATGGAATTCGTTTAGAAACCACCTGACAAAGAGTTCCTTTATTTCTAGCAAAATGTGAGACTGTCAATAAGTGTTGGTGTATTTGGAAAGGACATTTCTGAGAAAAATATAACATACACAGACACACATCAGATTATTTTTAAAAACATGAAAATAAGAAAATATAAGTTGTGAGGGAATAATACAATTTGTATTTTTTAATACGTGTGTTTTACCATCGAAAGAAAATATACAGCCCCTTGAATCTGCGTATTCCCCAAAATGTCAAGGTTTGGTTATTGCAACAAACAGCTCTCTGAAGGTGAAATCTCAAATACCTGTGTTAGGAAATGTCTTTGAATAAAAGTTTTACTTGAAGTGTCTCAAAACAGACCATGTAGAAAATAACTTTAATATTTGGTACTTTGGAGACCTGCTTTTCATTCTTTTTTCTTTTCTTTTTTTTTTGAGTAGAAGAATTGTCAGATCTCTACATGCTACTAGTATCCATGGTTTAAAGGGGTAAAAACTGAAATAAAAATAACTTCCAAAAACTCTTTATTTTTTACCTTTTTATTAACCACAGCAACATGCAAATGAACTTGGCAAGTACTTGCAACAATGTGCATGAGACATCTAATTCATTTCCATCCATTCCGTCAGAACAGAGACAATCTTTGATGCATACATAGACTGTGGACTCTTTGCAATATTTCTGTGAACCCTTAGGACTTAACAACACAAATACACCTCCTTGGGGAATATTACCCAAACTGTGAGATGAACTCATGAGAAATTTGGAGTTAATGTAATTTCCACATTAATACTAATGTGAATGAATCCCCCCATTATTCTCACCATACATTTTGTCATTACAGTGGTATATTTTTACCCCCAGTATAATCTAGATTTAATTTCTAAGAATGTCCTCATTCTTGTATGCATTTTATATCATGATCTACTGTATGCTTCATTTGGCCTTTTGCTGGCCAGCATAATTAAGCATTGCTACTAAATGTCCCCATTCACTGTTCTCAAAGGCCATGGTAGAAAGCAAAACTATTCACCAGTGACCACTTTTCATTTCATTTCCTCATGGCCCAGATGCAATTAAAGATGGGCACTGAGCCTCAATAGGTGGCCCTTGAGAATTCCCCAAAACTCACTTTTACACCATTGCATATGACTTACTGTAATTGCTATATGACGTGATTTCACAGAATTCCAAGGCTTCTAGACAATTTAGTTAAAGATCTTTTAAAAAAAAAACTCTGAGGAGAATCAGCCCAAATTAGAAATTTCCATCCTAAACTGAAATGTTCATCCGTCCTCATTTATTTAACGCTCCAAACAGGGAATCACTCCAGGCCCTGTTTTGTCACTCAGAGCTACTCAATTACACTGTCAGTCAGTTATTCAAACTAGAAGTTACCCACTCTTCTATCAACTTACTCTTGAAAGTTTGCCCTTACTATTTATTAGTTTTATGCTTAAGTAAAGGTATGTAACATTATCTTTCAGAAAATAAAAAGTCAGATTCCTTGGATTCATATTCTGGAGTTTCCATTTATGCTGTTCAGTGATTCTGGACAAGATATTTAACTTTTCTGGTCTCAGTCTTTTTCATCTATAAAATGGAGATAACAATAGTATGTACTTTCTAGAGCTATTATGAAGTTAAAAATTAGTTAATATTCATAATGTTTCTGGGGGTAATGCCTGCTCCAGGAAAGATCACATAAGCAGTCCTTAATTAAAATGAATTGGGAAAGAGAACAGATTCTAATGATCTAAGACTTAGTTGCTGCAATTGTTCAGCTTCTATTTACAGAGCTTTAAAAGAACTTCCATAATTTTCCAACCTTACTAATGAGAAAACTGTAGTCTCAAGACATACAGAGATTTATCTAAGAAACAGCCAATTAATCACAGAACTAGATTAAAACCTGAAAATTCCGATCCTTGACTCAATGTTTCTTTTGGTGCATGGATACTGACACAACGAAATCATTTACAATGAAACATGTCTGTGGTTTCAAGTGGTTTTATGCTTTTTTCTAGATCTGCAAGGTTCAAATAAGGAGGGAAAGGGGCATGTTGTTACTAACAGATCAGAGCTGCAAATGCATCCAGCTTATGGCTGCCAACTATAGTGTAGGATCACCAGTCATGTTTGAGTTGCAATAAACAATTGATTTTTATTTGTAAATGTACAACCCAAGTATTTCATGGGGCATAATTAATGAAAAACTTATTCATTTTATATGAAATGAATATATAACTGGGTATCCTGTACTTTAATTTACTAAATCTGGCAACCCTTCTACGCCCCAAAAGATGACTTAATAAGTGAATGAATATAACTAGGTTAGCAAATCCCATGTGTACAAATAGGACAAAACACAATCCAAAATGATCGAATTTTGTGAATGAAGCATAAAAATATAATACTTGTAAAGGACGGGTAGCACTATCATTAAAACCTCCTTTTTGGCTTAGATGTATCTGTACTATCAATAATAACAATGTCTAACATGGATAGCACTATCATTAAAACCTACTTTTTGGCTTAGATATATTTGTACTATCAATAATAACAATGTCTAACATTAAATGCTCTCCATGGGCCAATTTCTTTATGACTTAATGGGTATTGTCTCATTTAATGCTCACACCTACTATTTAGAGTATTGTTATTATCCTCATTGTATATAAGATGGGAAAGTTAGTTCTCGCTTAAATACATAGGTCTTTATTTCTTGCTCATGTCTATTGGGGTGAACTGCAGTCTTGCTCCATGGGACCAGGTATAGGGAATAGCTTCTGTCCAGAACATTCTGAGCCTTGTGGCAGAAGCAAGAGTGGTAACAGTGGGACTATGACATGGCTCTCAATGCAATTGCTTTTAAGTGGCAACTGTAACTTTGACTCACACATCACTGGTCAAAACAAGACACACATAAAACAAGGCAAGGAGACAGAAGAGCGTAATTCTCCTCCAGGATGAAGTGGCAAATATTTTGAGCAATAATGCACTCTATACCTTATAGCCTTGAGGCATAGGAAACTTAAGGGATTTAGCCTTGTTCACATAGCAAGATTTTGACTGGGGCATTCTGAGTCCACAGTCTGTATTTTTATTCCCTTTAGAGTCTCCCTTCTGTGTGTGTGAGGATGACAGTCTTGACATTCATTCCACACCTATTAGGATAAATGCCGAGCATGTTGATTGTGACAACAGAAGACTTTGGGATTTGTGTCATCCGAGGTATCCTGCTGCCTCCCTGTGAAGTCGGCTGCAGAAGTCTCACTAGGTCACATTGGGGGCATTGCTCTCTCTACTGTGTACAATACTGTAATTGAAATAGAATGTCTTTGTAGTTGTGTTATATGGGGTTTTTAAAAATGTATAAATAGTGTCCTGCACTTTAAATAAGATCCATTAGCAAAACCCAGACACTATTAGCCAGTGAAATGACTTTTGGGTCCCAGATGTTTGTACACTTTCTCCTCGTGATTCCCATGATTGCCACCGAGTGGTTACACCTCCTTCACCAAGATGAATAATACATCACACTTAAACTGACATCTCGCCAGAGACAGAGTGCTTCTGTAGGGCCTTGGAGAGCCCGAGCTATTGAAAATGAATGGATATTAAAGTGAAATATTAGGCCACATAGTGGAGCATAGCTTGTTGCATAAGAATGTTAAAATGATGTTATTGGCAAGTTGGAGAACACAGAAAGGAGAAAATGATTATAACGGCTAGTAAAAAAAATAACATCTTATGAAAAATTCATTTATTACCTTAAAGGGCTTGTTCATAATTGTAACCATTTTCCCATTGTGATAAGAAAACATTTATCTTTTTTCTTTTATGCTCAGGTGGCTTTTTTCTTTTTCTTTTATAACATCCTTTCAAACACAAATCTATATGCCTTTTTCTAATTGATGAGAGAGATAAATTTTACTGAAATCAGCATCAAGTGAAACAAAAAATTTGCATATAGTATATTTGAGAGGAGACTCTGAGAACCCTTGCTGTGTCGTGTGATTTTACAAGTACATTTTATGGCACATAATTTTTCCATAAACAGCCACTTTTCGTTGAAGCATTTAAGTGATCCAGAGCAAGAGTTTATTGATGCGGCATCAGGAAAAATCCCTTAAGTCCAGGCTTTGAAATTTCTTATTTGGTAAATGCATATAAATCTCAAAGATTAGACTGACATTGAGATCCACATCACATCGCATATATTCTCCATGTAGGGTAGGAAATTTTTTATTTGTGAATTGATAGGTTATGGGATAAATTGGTTTTCTTTTTAAAAATCAGACTAAGCAGGGCACAGTGGCGCACACCTCCACTTGCAGTGCTTGGGAGACTGAGACAGGAGCATCACAGGTTTGAGACCAGTGCGTGGCAATTTAGTGAAACCCTGTTTCAAAATGAAAAATTAGAAAAGGCTGGAGGTACAGATCAGTGGTAGAATGTCCCTGGGTTCAATCCCCAGTACCACACACAAAAAAAGTAAAAATAAGGCTAACAGAGAATATTGCTGTTGAGTCTCAAGTTGCGTGTTTGAATGCATCCTCTTCTCCTTTGCTGAAAGAATAGGGTCATTTAAAGAAAATTTTAGCATGTTTTAGATTTGCTGGGCTTTAAGTACTTATTACATCAGAGCAAACACTCAGCTGGTGATGGTTAAGGACATGAAGCTGAGGATTGGAACAGAGCAATTTCCTGTTCCTTAGCTCATACTGGAATCACCTGCAGAGATTTACAACCCTCTGCTGCCTGGGTTGCATTCCCAGCATTTCTGATGTAACTAGCCATTTGTGCAGTGTTGGTACCAGGATTTGAAAGCTTTCCAAATGATTCTAATGTATGGTAGAGTGAGGATCGCTGGAATCAGAACTGAGGGAGACCAGCACTTTGCCCAAGATTGGGGCAGAGAGGGATCTTGTGGAGCCGTTAATGGTTTAACTCTTTTTTGGTAGAATTATGAGTAACCTGTTCCCCTCACTCTCTCCCTCCGGTTGTTGCCTTCCTCCTCAGTCTGTCCTTCTCTATCATATATTGAGTCTTCTTTACTATGTGCCAGACCAAAAGCCCTGCATGGATTCACTTGGTGAATTCTCAACACAAACATATCCTTTAGGTAATAATATTACCCCTGTTTTGCAGATGAGGAAATGGACAGAGTTAGAAACAGCCCAGTGTTGGACACTCATGTGGGTTTCTGTTTTAAACAGATAAGCACAGAAATGCATTTTATAAGCTTATGACCCTTCTATCAGTTGGTAGAATGCCTGACTCAGGGTAAGTAGTCTATTATGAAATTTTATTTTTTGTGTGTTTGAATTTGAGATTGTGAAATGGAAATTGTTTTGAAAGTTCAAGGATGCTCCTTTTTCCAAGCATTCCCTCTCTAGCTTTTGATTATTGCATAAAACCTACCCATAAAAAATACCTTGCAGAGGTGTACAACCTAGCTATTAGGTTGGATTAAGAATGGTCTCCTTTTTTTAAACAAATATCCTTGAAGGGGAAAATACAGTTGGTAATGGATTTAGCTATTATTATTTACATATTTGTTTGAGATGAGGTCTTGCTGTATTGCACAGGCTGGTTTAGAACTCATGGCTCAAGGGATCCTCCTGCCTACACCTCCTGAATGCTGGAAGTACTGGGGTACACCACCACATCCAGCTTTTTTATTTTAATGTATTAATCAAAGCTTTCCAAATTCACACTTTGGCCTTTCATCACTTGGAACTCAGGTAAAATCTGATAAATCATGAGGGTGGCGATATAGATGTTGGAATGTAAGATGCTATCCTGAGACTACATGTGGGCACAAGGAAACTGAGATGGACAAAAGGAGAGTGAAAGGGACTTTGCAAATTTCTCTAAAGATTCCTCTGCTATCAGACAATGGCAACTTTGCAAAGGAAATGTCTCCTTCTTATGACTAAATGTGTTTTTTTCCATCATTTTTTTCTGCTTCAAGTTTCTATTTCAATGCATATATTTTACACCAGAATATTAAAATACATAGTCACATTATTTTTCAATAACATCCTTGATGTAATATCCATCTCGATATTTTATACAACTAATCTATTATCCAGCAAGTACATGGATTATAAGCAATTAGTAAGTGGCTAGGGAGGGGAAAACCATGAAAAGGAGAAAAGAATGGAAATGCATGGCATTGATAAATGGTGTGTATGTGTTACTATAATGATTTGGATTTAGAATGTCCCCTTAGCCCTCACGGAAAGAAGGTAGCAATGTTGGAAGCTGTACTTGGTTGCTAAGGAGGAGTCTGTGGGGGTGTGGCCATGGGGATTATATGTTTTATCCTTCCCCTGCTCTCTCTGCTTCTAGCCTCTGTGATGTGAGGAGTTCTCCTTGTGCTCTCCCTCTCTCTGCTTCCTGTTGCCATGCCCTGAGCTGTGCAGACTTCTCCAAAAACTGTGAGCAAATAAATCTTCCTTCCTGTAAGTTGTGTGTGGTCAGGCTTATTGGGTCCAGTAGTGAGAAGGTTGACCAAGACAGAATAGATCTGACAAATGTAAAAGGGAATTCTTTCTGGTTTTCATTTTCTAAAAGACAAGTCAGAGCAGGTGATCCCTTGCCACTGTCTTTGGTACTGAAATATGAGCTGCTTGAGTTTTACATGCTACCAGACTCTACAGGGTATATTAGTTTGGGTCCTCCAGAGACATAGAACCAATATTAGATAGATATAGATACAGACATAGATACATGGAAAACTATTTATTCTGAAAGATTGGCTCACACAATTCGGGAGGATGAAAAATCCCACAGTCAGACACCTGCATGGAAAGTCCACTGTGGAGTTCTAATTCAAGCTCGAAGGCCTGGGAATCAGTTAAGTCCTGGTCCACATCTAAAGGTCAGAAAACCAGGAGCTGTGATGTCTGAGGGTAGGAGAAGATGGATGTCCCAGAATAAGTAGAGAGATGATTAGCCATTTTCTGTTATAGTGTTTGATTTGTCCCCTCAATGATTGGATGGTACCTGTCCTCAATGGTAAGGGCAGATCTGCTTTATTCAGCCTAATCATTCAAATGCTAATCTCTTCTAGAAACAACCAGAAAGATACACCGCAGAATTATGTTTTACCAGATACCCCGATGTCCCTTAGTCCAATCAAGCTGACACATGAAATGAATCATCACGCGGGACAGTATACTCCTTCTAGCCCAGTTGATATACTGTCACCTACCTTTCTTGCCCCGTCCTTCAATTCCTTGCTTTCATATACCCCCTGTTTGGAAGAGAAGGAGATACAAAGCAAAAAGTATTTTACAATCAAGGATGCCAACTCATTTTAATGAGAGTGAATTTGATTATAATAAACTACCCAGAATGTTAAGATTCACTCTTCTAATAGCATAGTTGATAAGATAGAATAATAGCGGACTCAATATCTATATGCAATTGAAATATAATGAGACCGCTTTTCATGCCTGGGGAATAAACTCGTTCAGGAGAGAAATCCAGAAAGAGAATTAGGAAAATATTTT
This sequence comes from Glis glis, assembly GCA_004027185.1. NCBI lineage: Eukaryota > Metazoa > Chordata > Mammalia > Rodentia > Gliridae > Glis > Glis glis. The sequence continues at coordinate 11,262 of PVJS01026653.1, forward strand.
GAACAATGAAAATTACACTGGAATATGAATGTCATTTTATAAGGTGATTCATTGAAAGGCTACAGTCCTGTACATAACTAAGATGTGCTATCTTTCAGAAAAAGATGCATTACCTCAAATGAACCTCTTCATAACTCATCATATGACTAATTTGTTCATTCAGTGACTCTGATGAATTTATATAGTTGTATCTCGGAAAATACACAGAGTTTTGAATTTGATCATAAAAGGCCTGTTTAATATCTATTTATAAACTTAACTAAGGTGAGTTAAATTAGAATCAGTAGTCGTGGTGGTGATGGTAGTGATGGATTATGGGATTGATTCCCATTTCCAGTTCTCTAGATTTCACTTTCCTAAGTACTTACAGAGCAACCACATGGGAAGCTGGGGGAATGATATGACACTGAAGGGCCCTTTCCTTTTGCTTTACCCATGACCTCATTGACTCCTCAGATTTTGTTGTCCTAATAGCCATCTATTTAGTACTATGGTCCTGGGATGATATTAACTCAGTTATATATCATTCGAGGTTGAGTCTCAAAAGCATTACATCTGATATTGCAGATTTATAATTTCCTACTCAAATGGTTCGTGTGTGTGTGTGTGTGTGTGTGTGTGTGTGTGTTTTATTTGGTGCATTGTAATTTTACATCATATTGGGTATAGAGTGTCAGAAAAATACATGAACACAGTTCTTGGTGCCCTCCCCCACCGGCTCCCTCCTCCTCTCTCCCCCTCCCTGTGCAAGTCTTTGAGATTGGAATTGGTAATTTTGTATTCATTCATAGCATTATTTCATTCTATATGTGCTCATACCCCTTCCTGCCTTCCCTAATCTCCCTCAGTCACTCCTTTGGAGTCTCTACTCATCTATCTGATGTTGCCCTTATTTCTGAATATCTCTCTAGCTTCCATATATAAGAGAAAACATACATCTATTTGTTTTTTGAGACTGGCTATACTCGCTTAGTATAATATTCTCGAGTCCCACTCATTGTTTTGTAAATGGCATGATTTTGTTTTCCTTTTTATGGCTGAGTAAAATTCCATTGTGTGTATATACCAAAGTTTTGTGATCCATTCGTCTGTTGATGGACACCTAGGCTGGTCCCATAATTTGGCTATTGTAAATTGTGCTGCTATGAACATCGATATGCAAGTATCATTATAATATTCTGATTTCATTTCCTTTGGGAAGATGCTCAGGAGCGCTATCACTGGATCATATGGTAGTTCTATTCCACACTGATCTTCATAGTGGCTGGGCTGTAGTGCACAATGCTAATTGGGTGTCTGCACTAAGTTTGGCATCAATATGGTGACCTCCTGGAGTGGGAGTGGGGGAACCACCAGGTTGCCTAAGGAGGGTGAACCAGCCCAGGCCAGAAATGGAGCAGGTCAAAATTCCCATGCTGATCAAATGGTTCTTGATAACAGCTCTTAGCTATTGTTTCACCACATGGAGAAAACCACAATAGTTACTTTAAAAATTGTTCTTATGGAAATACAGTGGAAATTTTTAAATTAAGCATTGAAATTGAATATGATTTCCATAGGTCAAAAGGAAAGTTGAGATACTGGGCAAGGCAAACTTTGAAACTTGGGGAAAATGCTAAGAATCATGGTATAAAAGAAATAATAAATGCCCTGTTAGGTGAGAATTAACTCACCATTTATAGCGCCAACTACAAAATTTTTGATACAAAAGTTTTATCCTATTTTTCTAACACAAATATTCTGACAATATTGAATTTTAGTAAATAGACCAAGTTCAATATAATTAAAATACGTTGATATTCTATAGATGTTATAGTTTCTATAAATACAACAATAAATACAAATGAATTTTAATCACAGAAACTTATCATATGGAATACTCAGTTCATGTTAATACTAGCATGCTATATAACAGCTCTCAGCTATTGTTTATTAATTTTGAAGATACTTTCGGTCAGTTAGCATTAAAAATATGTACCATTGCTAAGCATATCCAATTACTTTTTAAGTTATATTTTAGAGTAAAAACTACTCCTTATCATGTTTTAACTGTGTAATTTTGAGTTTGGCAAAGAGAGTACTTTCTGTTTAGGTTGGCCAATTAAAGAAGCTATAAACTTCCTAGGGTTTACAAACACTATAAAATTCTTAACTCATAGGGATTCTCCTTGCCCTCGGCGATGGCTTTGGCAGTTATAACATTGATTTTTTGGGGGGTGACTTGAATCTGATCCAGCATCCCAGCTAATTGGAAAACCATACTTGTGATACAGCATGTCTTTAAAGTGGGCAAGGTAGCAGAAGGTCTCTAAAGCAAATGAAAACTAACAAGCCCTGTTCAGGCATATTTGACAGCAGCACTTAAAATGCAAAGGGGAAGTGGACAAAGTTCTATTACTCTGACAATGGCAGTATATTATATATATCTATCTCCATTTTGTAGGGAAATCTGAAAGCACATGCCTTTCAGCTAATAGTCTCTCATTAAAGCAAAAACTTTCTTTCTCTAGCTCCTTTATTAAGTCTCCTCCTCATTCTTTCACATAGGGTTTTGTATGCAACCCTTTATTTGGGAAGTGTTTTCATGATCGTGAAGGACATTCAGGTCATAATAATCATTTTTTTGTCCTCCCCAATGCAAAAATAATTTCCTAGCATCTCTTTTCTTCCAGTTATCTCTGCAGTACACTCTGGTGTCAAATGAACTAAGATGTAATTAAACTGTGCAGAGGAGGCTCCCACACCTGTGACTCACGCTCATTGCTCTTGGTGACTGAACCTAATCAATCAGGCATGGCAGCAGGAGTCTGAGCTCCATTCCTTGTGTCCTAGAAGGCAAGGGTCATTTCCTTTAATTTGTTTCATCAGCATCAGGATGAGACATGCTAGGAAGCTGGAGGACCAGACTCTTCCCTCTCCAGCAAGTACCAGGGGGTTTTCATTGAAGAGGATGATTCCAATCATTCAGCCAATTTTTTACAAGGTCAAGCAGCCCCCCTTGACTACTTTGTGGGAAAATAGTTAGTTGACCATCAAACAAATCTCTACCTTGCCATGAATAAGGGCGTTGGCTCTGTTTTCCTGCATTTGCCATTGTTGATGTGCATAAATATTTCACAATGTTCATTCTATTTTGATGACATGGTAGTCATCAAAATCATCTCTTTAGGTTTTTGTTACTACCACAAAAACATGCTAGATATTTCTTTGTTCTTTGAAGACTATATATTTTGTTAGGAAGAACTAATATCTCTATTCATTCTGTATCTCAAATCATATACAAGGCAAGCAATAGATACATGGGAAATATTGATTGACCAACTGGTTTTCTTTGCAGCCCCACAATGCTGTGAATTTTATTGAAAAATCAGAAGTGTTGCACTATCATTACTTATGCAAAGTGTGAGGTATTTTGGAATGTCTCTCTGAGCCTTTCTAATAATACATTTGATTTGAAATATTCTTCATATACCCAGTAAATTTACACACACCTAAAGGCTTTAAAAATTAATAATTTCAATAGAATTTTTCAGGCATCAAATTATTTAGGGAAGGCTAAACAATGATTGATTTTCATACACCTTCTGGGTAAATTTTATTATCCTGTAGACACAACTTCTCTTGAGGAGTCTAGCAGTTCAGGGAGATAGCACTTTAGTTTTCCATCATTTTATTCAAAACTAAGGTGAGGCATACCTGCTACCAGCTATGAGGGCAGAAATACTCATTTGCCAAGAAAAAGCTAGAGAAATAAAACAAGGTGCCCAATTTCATCGAACGCAGAATGCTCACTCTATTTTTCAACTTAACATCTTGGGTTAGCATAACTTGCATGTTAATTAAAATAAAATGAAGAAATAGGCAAGGATTTCCTACTTAGTACAAATTGTTGCTTTCCACCTACTGTCCTGAATACTTAATGATGTAGTGTCAATCATAATTCTTTTTTATAGTTTTCATTTATATTAACTAGGTAGGAACAGGGTACCCATGTTGCACAATCTGATACTTTAATTTTTAGTTGATTTGGCCAAGGTAATTTAGTTAGTGAAGTTAGAAAATGGACCTAAGCCTTTTCTCCTAGATTCTGATGATAATACCCTCTAAGTTTACCTTCAGCATTCCTATACCTACTAGGTTCATTAGCTCTTGACTGTTGTATTTTTTGCCATGTTTTTGGAATTTCTCTAGGACATGAGTGAAGCAGTCATCTGACTTGGCTGAAAGTGAAATACACGTGACTTTTCTGATCTCTCTAGACATCTTGACCATGAAACAAGGTCTCCTGCAAGTCTCTACACAGTGCTGGTTTGTGTTGATGAAGGATATGGCCCTGTAGAGCGATAGCGATCAATTTATTTTAGTCATCTTTTACTCAACTACAGACAGCTTGTTTCAGCGGCTGCCTCCCTGGAAAAAGACTCCTGGAGCTGATTGCTTTCGCTTATCTCCTTTGCATTTTGTACAAACAGTTCAGCAATTGGAAAATATGCACAAGATGAAAATTCAATAAGTACAGAGGGGGAGAGAGATTCTTCAGGAGCAATGTTTCCCTCCCTCCCTCCAAGGTACTATTGATATTTTTTAAACCAAGACATTGAGTTTTGGGTTTGATCTCGAGACTAAGGGTGAAATCATTGTCTCTGACAAGTCAGACTTCTGCCCGGGGCTGGCTATCAACCTGAGTTGTGTTGTCAGGCCTTTAACCTCTTCATCTTTGATGCAGCAAAGCATGGAATGTAGCAAAGACATAACCGTGAGGGGAAAACATGTGAAAGGCTGCCTTATTTTCTGCACGGGCATGTTGTGGAATCTTGGGCTGTAAGGGAAAGTTGCAGTGTTCTGAGTGTGTCACTACCAATCTGGCTGTTATGTATGCGGAGGGGTGTGTAGTGGGGTGGGACATGAAGAAAATCACGCCAACTCCTGTGTGTGTGTCTGTTTGTATGAATTTGAACCTCACTAAGATGTATAATTACAATGCACCAACGAAAGTATGAAAAATTAAGTAGTTAATTATTATCGATGAACAATAATTGTACATCTTTATAGGGTATAGTGTGATGTTTTGGTACATTCATATATCGTGTATTGTAATTGCTAATATGGATGTTCCTAATAAGCTGAGAATATATTTTAAGTTCTGCCCACCCACCCATAATAAGAAGGAAAATAATTTTCCCACAAAGATATAGGAAGATAAGTTCTTCTCATCCTCTGTAGATTTCCTGGGATGTATACTTTCATTGATTGAAGTGGTAATAAATGCCATTTACTAAGCACCTACTGTGCTAATTTATAAACACACTCCATTTACTTTGTACAAATTAATGAGGGAGGTGTTTTTGGAGATAAGGAAACTAAGACTCAGGGGGACACATACACTGATTGTTCATTACATTTAATAGGTTACAAAGCTGGGATTACAGCCCGTGTTTGTCATACTGAAAAGACCCTGCTCTTTCTATCACACTGTGCTGTTTGAATAGACTTAGCTTCTACAAAACTGATTTTTCTCTAATATTTTTCTTATTTTTTCCAATTGATGCAACATAGTTCCCTGTTTGCTACTACAATTTACTACAAATAGCATATTTTGTTTGCTGAAGTTTTTGAAGTCTGAGTGGATACTTATATATCCAGTGCCTCCTTCTTGCGCTCTCTTCTAGAGCATAAGCTAATTTAACACTTTCAGTGGAAATCCAGAAGCCCACTGAAGCTGTCACTGACATTTTAAACTTTAATTTCCTACCTGGGCCTTAGCAGTGCTGATCTTTCTTGTACTAAAGTGCAGAATGACTTTCACTTAGAGTGTATGCTTTCTGACGCTCTTTAGATCTACCCTGAGTATTCAGTGCTATTATTTGTGATCTAAGGGGAGAGGAAAAATATGCCCTGAATGTTTCTGAAACTATTGTTAAACCTTGTTTATTATAATTTTTGCTCAAGTTCTATTTTTCATTTGAGCATGTTAAAAAACATTCTAGTGCACTGACATTCTCTGCCCAGGATGTCACCTCAGTAGTTCCTGAGGACATCAGGCTGCCCCATTCCTAGGGCTTGCTCCGTTAGGCTTCCCATGCCTGAATGGCCCTTTGCACAAGTTCATTCTGAAAAGTCCTTCACAGTTCTGCCATATGCATTATTTTCTGCTCTCCCACTTTTTAAGTCCTATGTCTGTTTTTCATTATATCTGCAATCTGATTTTGTGTCTGTATTTTTGAGTGTGTGTATTAAAGGATTTATCTAAGGAATAATGTGCTTGACACACTTTGATAAAAGCAAAACAACTTCTTTTTTTCTTTCTGAATCCAAGAACCTGTTCTAATACATGGTAGTCACTAGATAGTTGCCGTTTGTAGTTAAACAACACTAAATTTGAGATATATACTATGGAATTGATTTAAGAGAATCTGGTGGGTTTCACTAAGGGGAAAGATGTACTGCTCAAGGAAGTAGATTACTGGACATCAATGTTTTATTGAGATCGCTGGAACTTTAAAGGGCTTTCAGCAGTTGTTCTTCATTAAGACAAAAATCTACTTTTTGCTGTTTCTCAGCAACTAAATTCCAGAGCTTAATCCTTAAAGAACTTAAAAGGAAAGAACCACTGGATATTGTATAAATGATAAAACCACTGGATAGTATATAAATGATAAAATTATTACAGCTGAATTTCGTATCCCTTATCATATACAATATTCTTATCCTGTCAAAAAGTGGATTTTTTTAATTATAAAAAGAGATGTGTGTGGGGTTTTGTATATGTGTCTTCATATACTAGTGAGGTGAGAAATGTTGGATAGACTACTCATGGCTTCTTTTGCAATACTATCTTAGTGTTTCTTAGGAGCTAAAGACGAAATTCAGTTATAATAGTTTTATCATTTATACACTATCCAGTGGTTCTTTCCTTTTAAGTTCTTTAGGGACTAAGCTCTGGAATTTAGTTACTGAGAAATAGACATCAAAGGTCCAGTGTGGCATTGCTCTAAACTAAGGGTTGCCAAATTTGGGCCCATGAGCCAAATCTAGCTCATCCTGTATTTTTGTGCAACCTATGAATTAAGAATAGCGTTTATAATTTTAAATGGTTGGGAAAAATAAAAGTCTCTTGTGAAACATGGGATTATATACAATTTTAAGTTTCAGTGTCCATAAATAAAGTTTCACTGGAACACAACCATGGCCATTCCTTTGCAGATGACCTATGGCTGCCACTGTGCTACAAAGACAGAGGTGAGTATGGCCCATAATTCTAAAATATTTACTCTCTGCTCTCTTACGGAAAGTTTGTCAATCCTTCCTCTAGAGGAAATGCTTCTAGCACATCTTCCATCGTCAGTTAATCCTGGGAGGAGCGCACAAGCAACACCTCCATGCTGCACTGACCTGACAGTGCTCAGGATCTCACACACTCATAACAGAAATGAATCTAATCCAACTCCAAAGTTTCTGATGTCTGGTTTGTCTCATAAAAGTAAATGAACTTTAGAGCCAGTGTGGTGTCTCATGCCTATAGCCCCAGCGATTGGAAGGCCGAGGCAGGAGAATCAATCACTTAAGCTCAGAAATTCAATACCAACCTGGGCAGCCTAGCAAAACAACCAACCAACCAAACAAACAAACAAACACAAAACAAGAAATCAAAAACTAAAATCCAAAATCAAAATCAATAAATGATGTTTAAATGTAGTCTCTATTTTTGTTTGTCTTGCACCTTTTAATAAAAGATGAATAAAAAATATTCCAAGACCCATTAGTACATTGCAGATATAATTGCAATGTATTAAACTAAAATATTATCATTTCCAGCAACCCACTAATTATTCCTAGTTGTCAACCTGCTTTGGATCCATTACAGTAAATTTTTTTATTGCTTCATAGAAAGGGTGGATAGTAGATCAAAATTAGAAACTCAGCATTTGGCCTCTACCTTTCAAAATAGTGTTCTAAAATTTAAGTATCTATGTGGTCTGAAACTTTGGTTTGCAAAAATAGGATTGGATGAAATTTTAAAAATTATATAATAATCTCCTAGTTACGTCTTAAATTAAAAATATAGTCAAGCTTCTTTTTTTTTTCCTGTTTCTTTTGTATACCATATTCCAAGGAGAAAGATACAATACAGCCACAATTCCTAATAGACAGGAAGGAGAAGTAGGCAGAATTTCTCTTTATAAGATGGTGGAGCTAGATAGAAGAATTAGGAGAAAGGCCAAGAGTTCAGAGCCATGTGGCAATAACCCTATTGCATTTCTATTTCCTTCCTTTAACTCATGGTTAAGTGTTAGAAATACTCAATTAAGTTCACAGGAATCAAAAAGGGCTCTTTCTCCTTAGTCCTCCAGCAAAGTTTGGAATGCCTATAGCTCCATGGTAATATGTTTAATGTGTCAGGACCAAGCCAGCCCAACACACACACCCACAGTCAACTGATGACATAGCTGGGGAAATTCTTTCTGCGCTCTTATGCAGCACCCATAGGGACCAATGGGAGCTCTAGCAGTGCCAGATAAAACAAACTGATCAAAAGAACATTGCAAAGGCTTTGAAATTTAAAATTCCATTGGAACCACTGTCTGCTAAAGTAGGCCAAGACTCACACGCTAGGCCAAGACTCACATGCTCAACTAAATAGCATGACTTCCTGCTGAAATAAATGATTTAAATAGGACCCAGAGCCCTCAAAAAAAAAATAAGCAAAATGTCCACATACTAGGAATATCATGTCATAACAAGAATGAAGAGAATAAAAACTTGAATGAGAGAAGACAATCAACTGACATCAACACTGATATGGATTAGATGTTGGAACTGTCTGACAAGAATTTTAAGGCAGCCATCAAAAATACTTCACCCATCAGCATATACCAAACAACAGAACCTCAAAATATCCGAAACACAAAATGATGGAGCTAAAAGGAGAAAGAAAAAAATATACAATTATAGTTAGAGACGTCAACATTCTTCTTCCTCTTTCAGCAACTCATAGAAATATCAGACAAAGACTAATAGATGATATGAATAACATCATCAAGCAATTGGAACTAATTGACATATATTGAAAAAAAGAATATGCATTCATTTCAATTGATCATGACACATTTACCAAGATAGACAATACCCTAGGCTATAAACAAATCTCAAGAAATTTAAAGAATTTCTTTCGGTGTTTTGTGATCATAGTGGAATCAAAGAATCCATTACAAAAAGCTGGGTATGGTGGTGCACACCTGTAACTCCAGCACTTGAGACGTTGAGTCAGGAGGATTGCAGGTTTGAGCCAGAATGTGGTAACTTACGGAAATGCTATTTTAAAAAAAAGTGCTGGGGTGTAGTTCGGAGGTAGAACACTACTGGGTTCAATCCCCAGTATCTCTCTCTCTCTCTCTCTCTCTCTCTCTCTCTCTCTCTCACACACACACACACACACACACGACAATAACATCTCTAAACAAAATTAAAGAGCATCCTTCTAAATAGTCCAAAGAACAAATAAAAAGTTTCAAAAGAAACAAAAAATACATAACTTGAATAAAAATGAAAACAAAACATAAATTTTTCTGTACACAATTAAGCAGTGGTGAGTGGGAAATGTGTAGCATTGAATGTTCATATTAGAAGTAAAGAGTGTTCTTAAATCAAAAACATAACTTCCTACCTCAACAAATTACAAAAACAAGAGCAAGAAGGAAAGAAATAATAAATATAGGAGCAGAAATCAAGAATTTGAATTGAAGAGAAACAAAACACTGGATCATAAAAAAATCAATAAAATTAAAAAACCTATAACAAGATTGACTAAAAGTAAAATAAGAGAAGACACAAATCATCAATGGAAGGAATGAAATAGGATATGCCACAACATATCCTGTGACCATTGGCAAGATAGCAGGGGCAGCTGGGTGTGGTGGTGCATGCCTGTACTTGGGAGTCTGAGACAGGAGGATTGCAGGTTCAAGGCCAATGTTGGCAATTTAGCAAGACCCTGTTTCAAAATAAAAAGTGAAAAGGACTGGGGGTGTAACTTGAATGTTGAATGCCCCTGAGTTCAATTTCAAGGAAGGAAGGAAGGAAGGAAGGAAGGAAGGAAGGAAAGAGAGAGGGAGAGAGAGAGAGAGAGAGAGAGAGAGAGAAAGAAAGAGAGAAAGAAAAAATAAAAAAGGAAGAAAGGAGGGCACATTTTGAAAAAAAAATTCAGTTATGCCCATACACATTAACAACTTAGAAAAAATGAACAGATTCTTTGGTAGCTCAACCAAGATGAATAAGATGAATATGAATAGTTATGTTACCATCAAAGAAATTAAACTCATGATGATTAAAAAGTTTCCCACAAAAGACAAATTTTGGCCAGATCGTTTCCATGGAGAATTTTGTCAAATTAAAAAAAAATTAATGATTTGCACCGTATTTTCCAGAAAGTAGTAAAGGATGGAGTGCTTCTCAAACTTTCATGAAGTTAGTTTTTACCTGATACCAAAACCTAATGCAGTACAAATATTGTACAAAAACAAAAATAAGAGCTATAGATCAGTATCTCTTAAAAACCTCGGTGCATAAATCCTCAATAAAATATTAGCAAACAGAATCAAATAATGTAAAATACAATTGCATACCATAGCTGAGTGGGATTAATTGTAAACACAGAGGCTGGTTCAACATTAGAAAATCAATATATTCTATCATATCATAAGTTAACGAAGAAAAATAATATGATTATATGAATTACTGCAGAAGTAGCATTTAACAAAATCACGGAGCACAAAATTAGTACAGAAAAAATCTCCACCAGATTTTCATATACTAACAATAAGCAGGTAGAAAACTAAAGTTTATAATTTCATTTACAATTTCAGTTTTTTGAAATAATTTATAAATTGTTCTGAAGAAAACAAAATACTTTAACAAAATATGTTCAGAATCCATTTGCTGAAAATTGCAAAATGCTAATGAAATAAATCAAATATGGCCTAAATAAATATTCATGGATTGGACCACTCAACATAGTAAAAATGTCAATTCTTACCAAATTGTTCTATAGGTTTTATGCAATTTCCATCAAATTTCTAGCAAGATTTTTTTCTTCTTGTAGACATAAACAGGTTTATTCTAGAGTGCATATGGAAAGACATAATCCCTAGAATTAGTTGACAATCTTGACCATGAAGAATAAAGTGGGAGAAATTACCGACTGATACTAAGACTTTATATATAGCTATGGTAATCAAAACAATATAGCACTGTCAGAGTTATAGACATAGAGATCAATGGAACATTATAGAGTAGTTAGAAATGGGCCACAATTTATGCCTTATTTTTAATAAAGTTTATTCTCAAAGCAATTTTAGGTTTAGCAAAACTGAGTGAAGCTATCCTCCATGTCTTCTCATTGCTCGGTAGCTCATTTCTGTTTAACAAGGAATAATATTCCATTGTATGGATGTAACACAGTTTACTTATCCATTCACCTACAGAAGCACATCTAGGTTCTTAGACATGACACATACACCCACACACAAAGAGTTCTTAGACATGACACCAACACCATGACCCATAGAAGGAAAACTTAATAAATTGGATGTCGGTAAATCTAAAAAATTTGCTATATGAAAGTCCATGTGAAAAGGATGAATGAGAAGACAGTGGGAAAATCACATCTTCAAGAAAGGACTAGTATCAAGAATATATAAAACTCTCAAAACTTAAAAATAAAAGAACAAACAATTCAATTATCAAATGGGAAAAGGGCATGAATGGACATTTCACCAAAGGAGATACACACATGGCAAATAAGCACATGAAACAATGGTCACTAATGTCACTAATATTAGTCATTAGGTAAATACAAGTTAAACCCCAATCAGCCACGTAGCAATCAGAATGCCAAAAATATCAAATAACTACAATTCCCAGCACTGGTGATTATATGGAGAAACTGGATCATTTATAAATTGCTGGCAGGAATGCCAAATAGTATAGCCACTTTCACTTTGGCAGTTTCTTATAAAAAATAAACATGCAAGTTCTCTGAGACCCAGGAATTGTACTACTTGTCATTTATCTCAGAGAGATGAAAACTTGAGTTCATAAAAAACCCTTATACAAGAACATATAAATGTTAACGGCATTATTTGTAATAGTAAAAAAAATGTAATCAACCCAGATGTCCTTTAAAAGTTGAATGTTTAAGCAAACTATGGTGCATACATACAATAGACTATCTCTTCACAACAAAAAACAACAAATTACTGATCCATATAGCAATTTGAGTCAATCTCCAGTGAATAATATTAAGCAAAAAATTCTCAATGTCATTTTTAATAGTATATGACTCAATTTTTATGACATTTCTGAAATAATAAAATTTTAGAGGTGGAAGACATACTGGTGGTTTTCCAATGTGAGGGGCAGGGAGGTAAGCATAGCAGGACCATGGATGTGGTAAAAAAGACAACACAAAGGATCCTTGTGATTTTGGAACTATTCACCATTTTGACTGTGGTGGTAGATACATGAACCTAGATAGGTGATAAGATTATTTAGAACTTAGTACACACACATAGGAATTTAAGTAAAATTGGAGATACCTGAATTAAATTGTTGAATTGTAGCAGGGAATGGTGGTGTATACTTGTAATCCCAGTAAGATCGCAGGTTTGCGGCCAGCCTCAGCTACTTAGTGAGGCCCTCTGCAACTTAGTGAGACCCTGTTTCAAAATAAAGAATTAAAATAGGGCTGGGGGTGTAGCTCAGAGGTAGAATGCCCCCTGGGTTCAATCCCTGATACCAAACACAAAATAAATAAATTATTGAATTGTATCCTGTATCCATCAGAATTCTTGCACTCATAATCTAAATATCTGACCACATAACTTAGAAGAAAGAAGATTTATTTTCTTTAGGTTTCGGACTCAGTCCATGTGAAGCTAGGGATCGCAGTTCTGAGGGCATGGTGGAGGGAGAGCTAATGGGCTGTGTTCACATCATGGAGGCTGGAAGCAAGAGAGAGAGAGAGAGGAGAAAGAGGAGGATCCATACATAATCCCCAAGGCTGCACCCCCAGGGACCACCTCCTCCAGCCACACCCTGCTGGCTACCAGGTACCACACAGGTAAATCCATTACAATGGATTTATCCACTTCTGGGATTACAACCCTCATGGCTCAATTACATTAGCTCCAAACATGAAGTGAGCTCTTTCAGGGACATTTTATACCTACTATAACATGTCCATATTGATATTCTGGTTATGATAGTATATGGTAGTTTTTTGAAACGTTGCTGCTGTAGGAAACCGGAAAAATGTGTAAGTCATTTATCCAAATTATTTCTTAAAAGTGTATGTGAATTTTTAGTTATTCCTACAAAATGTCAACTAAGAATATTATGGGACATTGCTAGTGGTTGCTAATAAACTTTCCACATATTGGGAAAAAAGCTGCAAACGCAGGGAACTTTAAATACTGTGGAGCTTGGAAGTCTCCTTCCTCATTAACAATTAGCACCAGCATAATAACCCAGGTCCAGGAAGGATCAGTGTTTGCCTTAGCAGATGCCAGTGCTGGAGCCTCTGCAGTGATCAGGCCTTGATAAAGCAGGAAGAGACAGCTCAGTGAAACCAGGAAGAACTCACACGTGCCCTTTCCCAGAACTGGGGCAAAGCCTTTCCTAAACTCAGATACTTTAGAGACTGAAGGGCCACACTGAGGGAAAGTGAAGATTCCCTGAGCAACCATTTTTCAAGAAATAACCAAATATTAACATGGAAATACCTAAAAAAAAAAGACCCCTACCTGATTACAGCTCACACATAACTGGACTGGACTCGGGGGGACAAGAGTAGAGTAGTTTAAGTTAACCAATTTGCATAGAATAGGAGCTTGAGAGTAAAGTTGAGTTCAGTTTTTAAAAAGCCAACCTTTTTTTGCATATCTGGTTTATAGTTTATAACTTTCAACCATACTATAATAATTTTATTGAACTGAATGCATTTGAATATGGAAGTACATGAGTAAAACCTGGTAAATCTTGATAGGTCAGTTTTCCTTTTTTAAGATCTTTTTTTAGAGCATCCTTGGCAATCTGCTCCATCCCTTTAGAGGGACCATGTCCTTGATGACAAGGAGATGAATGGTTAAAGTCTAAAGAATTTCCTGCCCACAAATTACTTAAACTCACTTCAGGTAAATGCAGCTACTTCTTTATAAATTATAGTGAAAATCTGTGTCTTCCCAGTAACTGGTACTGAACTACCTGCAGCAGAGTTAGGGCTGGATGAGCTGAATTTCAGGCTATCTTGGGATATTTGACCTACGGGCAAGGGCCTTTTCTGGATCTGTACAGCATATTTTTTGACCAAAGTGATATCCTCACTGTTTCAAGGGACCCGAAGCCCTTCATCTGTTCAGTAATGCAGTAGGAACTTTACTTCTTGGCAGTATTTTTAATATCAGCCTGAATTTCTAGCTATTAGAACTATTGTCTAGTCCAATGGTTTCCAATCTTTTCCTTTTTTGGTATTTTCCTTCTTGAGCTCATATATTAAGCTATTTTCCTATATAGCATTTTCAACACAGTATGAAGTGTGTAATAAAAGTATCACATAGCAACTGTTTGTTTTTCAATTGGATTTTAAAAGTCACTGGGCCCAAAGTTTGGTGATTGTGAATTGTGCAGCTATAAACATAGACACACATGCATTGGTCTGGTAGTTTGGTTTCTGATCTTTTGGGTAGATGCCTAGAAGTGATATTGCTGGGTCGTACGGTAGGTTTATTCCCATTCTTCTGAGGATCCTCCACACTGTTTTCCAAAGTGGTTGCATTAATTTGCACTCCCACCAGGAGTGTATTAGAGTTCCTGCTTCTCCACATCCTCGCCAGCATTTGTTGTTGTTTGTGTTTTTAATGTTTGCCATTCTTATTGGGGTTAGGTGATATCTCAGGTTAGTTTTGTTTTGCATCTCTCTGACTGCTAATGATGTTGAACATTTTTTCATACATTTATGGGCCATTTGTATTTCTTCTGTGAAGTGTCTATCTATTTAGTTCATTTTTTGATTGGGTTATTTGTTTTTTTAGTGGTGATTTTTTAAGTTTTCTGTATATTCTAGATATTAGTCCTCTATCAGAGGGGTAGCTGGCAAAAATCTTCTCCCATTCTGTTGGCTCTCTGTTGAGGATCTTGATAGTTTCCTTTGCTACACAAAAGCTCTTCAGTTTAATGCAATCCCATGTATTGATCCTCATTTTAATTTCCTGTGCCTTTGGGGTCTTGTTAAGGTGTCAAGGTGTCCATCAACAGATGAATGGGTTACAAAACTATGGGATATGTACACAATGGAATTTTATGCAGCCATAAAGAAGAACAAAATTACTCATTTGTAGGGAAATGGAAAGAATTAGAGAACATTATGCTAAGTGAGATTAGTCAGGCACAAAGAGTGAAAAGTCGGATGTTCGCCTTAATATGTGGAAGCTAGAGAGAAGGAGATTTAGAAGGGACTCCGAACAAAGAAGGTGAAAGCTTTAGATGAACAAAGAAGATGACCTAACTGAGGGAGTTGGGAGGG
>PVJS01026654.1:0-26832 GCA_004027185.1 Glis glis
CGCACGCTTGTAATCCCAGTACTTTGGGAGGTGGAGACCGGAGGATCCGGGTTCGCGGCCAGCCTCAGCTCTCTCTCTCCCTGTCTCTCTCTCTCTCTCTCTCTCTCTCTCCCTGTGTCTGTCTCTCTCTCTCTCTCTACTTAGTGAGGCCCTCCGCAACTTCGTGAGACCCGGTTTCAAAATGAAGTATAAAAAAAATAGGGCCGGGGGCGTAGCGCGGAGGTAGAACGCCCCTGGGTTCAATCCCCGGTACCGCAAAAAAAAAAAAAAAAAAAAAAGATACACTAGGCTCATTTTGTATATTTCCTACCCCAGTCTTAAGAATTAGTAATTTCTCCAGTGACCACTTGTTCCTTTTGTTGGAGAATGGTGTTTGGAAACCAACACTCAGGCATTGGGTGTGCTCCTTGTTACTGGGGTATCCTTGCTTCTAGGGCTTCTCAGTGGACAGTGCTCATCTATGTAGATCATATTCCCAGTTTTCCAAGAGTTTTAAATCAAAAAATATATTGAAATTTTCAATTGATTTCTTGCATTTATTGAGGGAGATCAAATAATTTTTTACTTTTTATTTTTGTCAGCATGGAGAGTTACATTGTTTTATTTTTTTTCACAAATTTAAACCAACCTGCATTCTTGGGATAAACTCCTCTTGTTCATACTGTGCTATTTTTTTTAAGATTTATTCCTGGATTATATATATGATAACATTCTGTTAAGAATTTCTGCATGTCCTCTCATGAGGGATATCGGTCTATTTTTTCTTTTCTTGGATATTTTTGTCTGTCTTAGCATGAGGGTAGTGCTGTTTTTCTGAAGTGAGTTGGGAAAAATTCCTTCTTTATTACCTCTAAGATTTGAATAAGGTGACCATCACTGCCTCTTTAATTTTTAAAAGTAATTCACAGTGAAGTCGTCTGGACCTGGAGATGGGGTGTGTGTGTGTGTGTGTGTGTGTGTAATTTTTATTATATGTTCAATTTATAGACATTTTTCTATTTGAAAAATAATTATCACATTAGTTGGCATGAAATTATAATCCTCTTATTATTTCTATAGAATCTATGATTTCATTTTATCAGCATGCCGTGTTTTGTATTCTTTCTTAAATAGACTTAACTAGCCATTTATTAATTTTATTAGTCTTTTGAATAAACCAGCTTAAGCCGGGCGTGGTGGCACACGCTTGTAATCCCAGTACTTGGGAGGCTGGGACTGGAGGATCTGGGTTCGCGGCCAGCCTCAGCTACTTAGTGAGGCCCTCCACAACTTAGCGAGACCCTGTTTCAAAATAAAGGATAAAATAGGGCTGGAGGTGTAGCTCAGAGGTAGAATGCCCCTGGGTTCAGTTCCCAGTATCGCGCGTGCGCATATATACACGCACGCACACACACACACACACACACACACACACACACACCACCCAGCTTTGGCTTTATTGATTCTATTATGTATTTGTTTTATAGTTTATATGGTTTGCTTCTATATTATTTCCCCTCTTATTTTAAATTCATTGGCCATTTTCTGAGCTCTTGAACTGGATGCATGGACAGTTATTCTCAGCTTTTGTTTTCCCCCAATAAATATACTCAAAAGTATAAGTTTCCCTGTAAGCACTGTTAGCTGCATCTTACAAATTTCGAGATCTTATGGTTTTTGTTATTATGTAGTTAAAAATGTTTTCTAATTTCTATTATGATTGTTTTTGAGCCATAAGTGTTTTAAAAATTAATTGCTTAATTTCCTACCATTTGGGAGTTAAAGTAATCTTTTTTATGATTTTTAATTTATTCCACTATATTAGAGAATATAAGAATACTCTGCCTGTTCCCTCCCTCCCTTTTTCCCTTCCTTCCTTCCTTCCTTCCTTCCTTCCTTCCTTCCTTCCTCTTCCTGGGAACTGAACCCAGGGCCTCATACATGCTAGGCAACTGGTCTACCACTGAGTTACATAGCCAGCCCTTTTTGTTTTATTTTGAGGCACGGCCTCACTAGGTTGCCCAGGCTGGCCTTGAACTTGTGATCCTCCTGCTTTCTTAGCTCAAATCACAGGCATGAGCCACTGTGCCCAGTTTTGTTTTCAAACTTTTGAGACTTATTAAGCTTTTATTTTTGGCTCAGCATTTGGTTGATTTTGCTATATTGTTCCATGTACACTTGGAAAAGAATGTGAATTCTGTAATTGGTAGGTGTGGTGTTTTATAAATAGTAATTAGGCTAAGTTTATTACTTATATCATTCAAAGCTATTTGCTTAATAAGATTGTTATCTGATCTATCAATTGCTGAGAACAGTGTGTTAAGATCTATCATTTAATTTTGGATTAAATGATGATTTAATTTTGGATTGATATTGTCATTTTAATCCTACCATTTGCTTTATATATTTCAGAGGTATGTTATTAGGCACATACAAATTGAAACTTAATATATCTTCATGCATTGAACTATGTGTTACGATGATATATTTAATTGAGCTCTTCTAATATTTCCTACTTTAAAATCTATTTTATTTGATATTAATATTTGATCTTTCTGAAACCTAAGGCAATATGACAGAGAAGTATTTGGTAATGTCTTGCTTTTAAAAATATGAATCTTCTTAAAAGGCCTGGATCAAGCTAGTGAAAGCTCTGCCCAATGTAGAAGTTGGAGTGGGAGCAAACAGAGAGTCCAACGCCTGGGAAAATGGAGATATGTTTCTCTAAGGCAGCCTGGAGGTGGAAGCCATCACTCGGGAGGAACTAAGACAGTCTTGGCTGTCAAATCCCAATAGTGAGGAGAAGGAACACTAGGTCACAAAATGTATTATACGGCCAGAAACTAGAAGAGTCAAGGACAAGAGAGAAAGAATGGTAGAAGGGCTTGGAGCCAGTGGGTCATAGCATAAATGGTGGGCAGCCGAGGATACTGGAGTTCAATGGGGCATGGCTGTAAGACTGAAGAACACAGTATGGGCTATGATTTATATTCTGATAAATTTTCATGGGTTTTAAATTTCACAAGTCTTCAAACTATCTAATGGGATTACTTCTCTTCTACTATTTTCTTTTCCTCAAATTAGAGTTTGGGATGTACGCCAGCAATATCACAGTCTAAACACATTAATATTATTATGCATATGAACACATGTTGCCTGTTCCTTAACTCTCGGGTTGTTCGTGGTGGGCTGAAGGAAAGATGTGAGTCCACAGAGGAGGTGGTGTGAAAACGAACAGAAGGACAATATGCCAGTGTTGAAGTGGTCTACCAGTCAGAGTTTAATTTAAAAATATCAGCACAATGTACTTTCGGCTTGGTAGCGACAACATTATTCATTATTATAGCTACTGTTATTGTTGTTGATTGTTGCTTTTGAATGCATAGGCTCTGCTGATGGAGGTAGATAGATTCTGATAGTTGTCTAAGATGGGTGCCACCACTGTATCTCTTTCTCTCTAGCCTGTCCATCAAGATTCTCAGCCAGGAGGGAGGCAAGACAATAACTCACTCATCCTGTCATCCCCTCCTGTCCAATGTCACTCAGCAGGGCTCACTGTTAGCCACCCCTCACTTTTTCCTTTCTTCCCTAATCCCTTCTAGCCCTTGCCCTTCTGTGAGCACCAGCTTTTCAGTACTTAAGACGTTTCCAAAGGGCAAAGGGTAAGAATTAGCACACCCTTTATACCACACACTCTGTCTTGATGTCCCGTATCTCATTAAGGAAGAAGGTATTTCCAGGTAAATCTCACCTATTTTTAAAGCAGGACTTATGAATAACTGCAGTAAGCATTTTATATTTGCATAGATTGAGTTAATATATGTTTTTATATAAAGTGCCATAAAAAGGGCTCAAATTTAGTATTCATAGATAGAAAGGCCACTTCTAATGATCAATAAAGAGCTGTAAACAGTAATATAAAAAACAGAAATAGTGATTTAGATTAAATAGGGTAGGTGAGTTTTAATAAGTACATTATTTGTCATAAAAGGGAAAAAATAGATGTGTTGTAGTTTTATAAATCAAGAAATAGAAAGAAAGCATTTTATGTACTGTAAAAATAGAATCCCCACAAAAGAGTGAGAGAGAGGGAGAATTAACGAAGAAAACACTTCCATGGCCATTATGCATATACGTGAGAATACCAGTGCCCATCTCAGGATTACGAATGGGGAAGGGGGCATGGGGAGAAAGTCGGGGGGAAACTCACCAGCTGCCGTGCGCACGTAGGTCACTGTCACTATTTACTACATTATGATGAGGGACTATACGACTATAATGAATGAATAAAAGTATTTTTAAAAGGAAATGACAACAATATGACTGTACAGGAAAGCAAAGTTGTGTAGTTATTGCTTATACTACAGTGTTATCTATTTACCTATTAATGGGCATTTGGATTGTCTCCAGTATTTTGCTATTACAAACATTTTCTCTATGATACATATTTACTTACCGTATTACAAATATTTATTTGCTGAGGTAGACATTACTTACAGCTGTCTTCACTCCTCTTTATAAATTCATATTTCTGCCTGGAATGATTTCCATTTTGCTTGGAAGACTTCCTTTAACTATTTTTTTTTTTTTGCGGTACTGGGGATCGAACCCAGGGGCATTCTACCTCCGCGCTACACCCCTGGCCCTACTTTATTTTGAAACCGGGTCTCACGAAGTTGAGGAGGGCCTCACTATGTAGAGAGAGAGAGAGACAGAGAGACAGAGAGAGAAAGAGCGCTAAGGCTGGCCGCGAACCCGGATCCTCCAGTCTCCGCCTCCCAAAGTACTGGGATTACAAGCGTGCGCCACCACGCCTGGCTTCCTTTAACTATTCTTATGGTAGGGGTTTGCTACTTATCAAATCCTTCTACCAGATTTTGTATATCCAAAAAAGATCTTATTGAATTTTGTTTTTGAAAGTTGTTTTCAGCCGGGCGTGGTGGTGCACGCTTGTAATCCCAGTACTTGGGAGGCTGAGACAGGAGGATCCGGGTTCGCAGCCAGCCTCAGCTACTTAGTGAGACCCTCTGCAGCTTAGTGAGACCCTGTTTCAGATAAAGAATAAAAAAATAGGGCTGCGGGTGTAGGTCAGAGGTAGAATGCCCCTGGGTTCAATCCCTGGTACTGAAAAAAAAAAGTTGTTTTCATAAGGCATACAGTGGTAGATTGGCAGTCATTTGCTTTAATTATTGTAAAGATGTTTCTTCTTACTTGTGTTGTTTCCAATAATAATGTTTTTGACACCTTGCTGGGTTCTTCTGTACATGTGTCTTTTTTTAAATTCTGACCACTTTTAAGGTATCTCTTTATCCCTGGTTTTGACCAATTTTGTTTGACGTACTTTAAGTTTTATGTATACTTTCATATACCTATGAATATTCTTGAATTTTGTTCAAGGAATTGTGAGTAGGTTACATTGAGTTTCTTTGGCCCATAAGCTTACAGTTTTCATCAGATTTAGAAATTCATTGCTATTATTTTTTCAAATCTTTTTTCTGTGTCCTTTATCATCCCTATCCTTGAAGAATCTCATTTCATTTATGTTTGGCTGCTTTAAATTTCCCCAAGATCCTTGATGCTCTGTTTATTTTTAAACAAATTCTATTTTCTCTTTGTGTCATTTTGGATACTTTCTATTGCTATGTGTTCCTATTCACTAATCTTTTCTTCTACAATGTCAAGTCTCCTAGTCATTTCACCTAGTGTTTTATTCATTGAGACACAGTAGTTTTCATCTTTAGAAGTTAGTTTGATTGGTGCCTCCTTAGTCTTCTATGTATTAACTTTTGTACATATGGAGAATTGTAATAGATGACACAGTTCGGATGTGCTAAGTCTACATCTCTGACAACTATTGGTTGATATCAGTTAATTAACTAGTCTCTTTTTTATGATTCATGTTTTCCTGTTTTTGTCCCAAGCTTGGTGATTTTTTTATTGGCTGCCAGACATCAAGCCATTTACATTGTTGGATGTTGGATATTTTTGTGTTCCTACGTGGGTCTTTAAAAATGTTCTGTTTCTCTTTAACATTTTGAACATGACTGTGCTAATTCCCTGTGCATGAATTTTAATATGTGCATCAGTTCTCAGTAAGTTTTTTGGTTAATCGATTTTCCCTTTCATTATGGGCCATATTTTCCTTCTTCTTTGCATGCCTAGTAATCTTTGATTGGATGCTAAGCAATGTAAATTTTTCCTTTTTGGTGCTAAATACTTTTGTATTCCTATAAATATTATTGATATTTGTTCTGGTGTATCATCTGCTGATGATACTAATCATCTAATATATTTATTAATTTGCATTGGTTTAGGATTATTTCAGTAGGTTTTAAATATATGTGAAATAAAAAATCATAATTTGAGGCAGATCCTATTGCTTGTTATGTGTACATATAGTGAACTCAGTTTTGGTTTTTAATGAATTATTTCAGTTGTAAAATTTGGTTGCAAAATTTCCACTTTTTTATGTTCTATGCAAAATGTACTGATAAGCTTTTGAGAAATAAGATGTGAATTAGAGTGATAAGTTTTGGATCAATAATTGCCAAGAAATTTTAGTTTAAAGTAACATTGGTGTTAAAATACTTGTGTTAAATAGCCAGGTGTGGTGGTGCACGCTTGTAATCCCAGTACTTTGGGAGGCGGAGACCGGAGGATCCGGGTTCGTGGCCAGCCTCAGCTCTCTCTCTCTCTCTCTCTCTCTCTCTCTACCTAGTGAGGCCCTCCGCAACTTCGTGAGACCCAGTTTCAAAATAAAGTATAAAAAAATAGGGCTGGGGGTGTAGCGCGGAGGTAGAACGCCCCTGGGTTCGATCCCCGGTACAGCAAAAAAAAACAAAAACAAAAAAAAAAAAAACTTGTGTTAAATACTGAGTCTGTAGAAACCTGGATCCTTGCCTTCATGGCACAATGCATTCATTTATTATCAATCAAGCTCGACTTCTGATGAGTTTGAAGTAAGCCACGTGGCTAGGTGGAGGCTTTTCCATCTCTCACTTTGTTGATAGTTTTTCATTTTAGTCTTGATTCTGTGGTAGAGCTGCCACTCAATACTGACACTGGGTAAGGCAGAATGAAACGACAGGGAGGTGTGTGCAAAGAGGAGGATGCAAATGGTCTGGGGTAGGGGGCAGGACTGGAGAACAGACGTGAAAGGTAGGAAAAGAATTTGTACAGAGAGGGCAAGGGAACAGACAGGAATAGGATTTATTTTTTTGCATGTTAACTTTGCCCAAGACTTCTCTCAGGAAAAGTGCTTTTCCTCGAAATACATTTAAGAGAAAAAGAGAAAGAGAAAGACCAAGAGAGCGAGAGACAACCAATCGAATGTTGAAGCTGGGATGAACCTTGAGGTCTGACAGATAAAAGTAATTTAAACAGGTGAGAGCAGTTTGCCAAGGAGGGTAGTGAGGAAAACAGTATCTAAAAGCAAGCTAGTAATTCAAAATAGCCCCATTCGTGGACTCTATATTATATGAAAGTCATTCTGCTATATTTAAAAATTATAACTGAAATAGAGTATTCCTTTAAGCAAATCTGCTTGTTTTATTGCTAAAGCAGATAAGATATGACTAGTAATGCAATAATTATTGACTTGATTGATTCTCTATTTCTTTCTAGGTACAGAATATTAGTAATCTACTTGAAAGGTAGATTGTCAAAAGGTAATCACTGAAGCTTATAATCTGTATTCCATTTTTGGATGGCAATACTACAAATTCTTCTTTATTTGGAGCTAATTCCCTCTCTAGTGTCCAGTTTGCTGGAGTGAAGTATAATAAGCCTTATCCGGTTAGGGTACTTGAAGATAGTTGCTCAGTCCCCGGTCTGATTTGGGTCTTTATAATGTGACATGGTCCCTTTCTCCTCACTATCTTGATTATCTCTTTAGATCCAGAACTGATCGTCATGGTCTACCTTGCGAATAGAGATAAAAAAGAAATAGAAAATGTGCTTGCTATCATTAAAGTACTTATGAAATATTGATTTCTTTCAATGCCTGTCATTCATCTTTATACCCAACATATATGACAGGCTAACATCTGTGAAAGAGGAATTTTAATAGGTAGAATCAATTTAAGTGTCTTGGTGAGTCCTAAGAGGCAGTGAAAAAGTTTGGTGGCCGTATGTGTTGTCATATATATATATATATATATATATATATATATATATATATATTACTACACTAGAAAAAGACAGATGCTAATTAATTAATTCAAAAAATTTTTATCCATCCATCCATTTTTGAACCATTTCTCAAAATGTGTTCCAGGGGTTCAACCTACTGAAAAAAGTTTTCTGTGGTTAAGCAAATGCTACACGGTGAGTTGTCCCTTCCAGATACAATGAACTTCACACAAAATATTCTAATCAACCCTATAATAAAAAAACTTCTTTAACATTGTTTCAATAAGTTTTTCCAATCTTTTTTTTTTCTTTTTGTTATGGGAAGTTTTGTGTATAACATTCATTAACTTCTTATGGGACATATTTTGGGAAATAGTCTTAAAACATTGACCCTCAAAGCTGTTGGACGTTTACTTCCACACATTTCTGTGTAAGTGCAGCCATTTTCCTGAGCAAGGTTTCTCATGAAGGATGACTGAGTGGTATGTGAGCTTGATTCCAGTGTCTACTAAAGATTTGTCACAAAACTATGTGGTGGTGTTGGGGGGAACAGAGTAAGGCCTAAGAAGAGAAGAAGCCAATATAGCGCACTGGCATGTGATTTGAAGAAAAGCCACGAAGGAGCTGGAAGACAAGAATAGCCTGAAATTGGAAAAAACCTGGAGAAATTTTTGTCTCTGTGCCTTCTTGTTTTTAAATTAGGGTAGTGTGTATTAATAACCTATCCCAAATGCATTCTGATTAAGTTAGAGTATTTACAGATTACTAACTAGAAAGTGATATAAATGGAGACAAGATTGTCATGCCAGGGCTTATAATTTAACTACAGGGACAAGCTATATAGCCACAAAACAATGAGATAGTAATATAAGACAGGATGTAATTAGTTGTTGAGTGGCTCAGGTTATAAATACTCTGGAGAAAAGGAAGTTCTCCCTGTGAATGGGTTTGGGAGGGTTTTCTATTTTTAAGCACTCCTAAAATAAGGTGAATTTTAATTTATCTTTGTAATCACTGTTGCACTGTCTCAAAGTCCTTTACAAGAAAAAAGTTATTTATTGCCATAGTTCATGTAAATTTCTCTTGGCCTGTCTTGAGTGGGAATGGGGAAATAGACCTCTCCAAATATATTGATAGCATTGCTGCTAGAAGAATATTTTCAGGAAGATACTATTCCAATTCTTCTCTGTTACCAGAGAGTTTTATATAACATTTAGGTAAACATACAGGTCTGCAAGTCAATGACAGCATTTGAAAGGGAAGATGACTTGAGGAGGCAGTTGGGAAAGGCAGAAGAGGTCAGATCAGAAATAAATAAAAGATAGGATAGAAATGAACAAAGGCAAGCATCAGAAGGAAAAGGGTTAATAGGGAATGTGTACATAAGTAATACACAAGAAAAAAGACACAAACAAGAAGCAGGTCTATAGGATAAGTGGATATCTGAAATTGACATATGGAAACCAGATAGCAAGGATGGATCAGAAGAAAGAAGGAGCCCTCTGTGAATAAATATAGCAGCAGATAAGAAGGAATGGAAACATCAGATCGGGGTTTATTTCCTATCTCAGAAAGATGGGAAAAGAAAGACTAGCCTTTTTAAACAGTTTAAAAATTACATACTTCTTCCTTTCTCAAAGGAGTTATGCAATTTGAAAATGCTAAAGTAGACCTTTAAGAACCACTGGCATCACTCTCCGTGTTATTTTTAAACACTTTTTTTTCATTCATTAAGTACAATTAAGCTATCAAGTCCTCTGTTTTAACTATGCGGAACACAGTCCCCACAGCCAGAAGCACACCATGTATTAGAAACATCATGGACAATTCCGAACTTGCACAAAATATAATTGGCCAATTTGGAGACATTGTTTTGCATAGTATGATATGTCTCATACATTTTTCATATAGAGGCAATGCATTTTATGAGACACACAATAAGCATATGGAAATACATGAATTCTCAGGAGGCCAGGGGGAGCAGTCTGGGGGATGGGAGACTGAAAACCGAGTGGAGGAACTGTGTGATGAGATTTGTGAGCTCTGAAACTTGACAAGCTTGGAAAAAAACTATTCTAGGCAGGCTTTCTAAGGCACTTACAATTCTAATTATATCTCATGCACTCCAGTTTTTCCTTGCCATAATTTCTTTACTGGTTTTAATTAAGTGCCTTTAATGTCTAACAGGAAGGTGGAGGCACAAGGAGGGTGAGGATTTGCTTACCAGACAAGTTTTGCCTTGCCCTCACTAATCTTAGGCCCTACTTACTCAACCTGAGCCTTTGCTAATATTTTATATTATTACCTACATTTCCACTAATTGATGCCTTTTTATTGTCTACTCCTGCTAATTCTACAAATTAAGCTTCTACTTAAATGCTGCCAAGTTCAATCAATATCCTCTTTTGAGTAGCATTAGGGTAAATGGATAGTAATCTTTTGTTGATTGACACATGGTAGGATTAAAAATTGCGGATGCAGCTTGAAAGTATCATTGTAGAGGAGACTGGAACCGCTGCCATGTGTGTATGGGGGGCCTGCAGTGGAGGCTTTGCTCATGTTTGTATGGACAGACTTGGGTCTGGAAGCAGAAGGAGCACACTGCTCTATTCACTCCTGCATAGGCTGAGTCAGCGCCCGCTGACCACAGGGTTTGGTACAAAGCACATTTGTAGTAACCTCAGGGTAACGTCTGGAAATTTAAAGCCGAACATACTAACAGCATTTAATCTTGCAATTCAGTTCTATTTAAAAAGAAGAAAGTCCTTACTATAGTTTGAATCTGGGCTGTTCCCCAAATGGCCATGTGTAAAAGGCTTAGTTGCTCGCCTGATGCATTGAGAGCTGGTGGAACCTTTAAGAGCAAGTCCTAATGAGAGGTGTTTGGTCAGTGGTTTGTGCCCTTGAAGGAGATTGTGGGACCCTGACCTTTTCCTCTTTTTCTTTTTCTTTCATTTTTTTGCAGTACTGGGGATTGAACCCAGGGGCATTCTACCTCCAGGCTACACCCCAGCCCTATTTTTTAGTCTTTATTTTGAAACAGGGTCTCACTAAGTTGCGGAGGGCCTCACTAAGTAGCTGAGGCTGGCCGTGAACCTGTGATCCTTCTGTCTCAGCCTCCCACGTACTGGGATTATAAGCATGCACCACCACGCCTGGCTCTCTTTTTCTTTTTACTACTCAGCCATGAGGTGAATGGCTCTGACTCACGATGCACTCCCTGTCATGATGTGCTGCCTTGCCACAGGCCCAAAGCCAGCTGCCAACCGACCATGGACTGAAACTCTGAGCCAAAAGAAACGATCTTTATTATAAGTTGATCATCTCAGGCACTTTGTTATAGTGATGGAAAGCTGACCAACACAATTCTTTTATTCATTACCTATTTTTATTTAATATATATTAGAGAATATATATACAGGGTACCTTCTGTATGTAAAGCACAATTACTGAATGAAGAAATAAATGAGACTTCCCCACAAAGTTGACATTCTAATAGGAGAGAGAAACATGTATAGAAATAAAAATTATCCAAGGCATCTGTTCTGTTTTTTGTCATTAAACTTTTATTAACTGACTTCTGTGTGTCGGGAACTATGCTAGGGATGAGGCTACAAAGATGACAAGTACACTGTATTTGTTCCCAAAGGATTTGGTAAGTAGGGCAGAGGCACAGATGTGTACATAAACAGCGGTAGCAATGGAGTAACTGCTATTATACAGTTATATGCAAGAAGTTCTCAGAATCCTGAGAAGGAAGTCCTGAACTCCACTTGGAGGTGTCAGTCCTGGCTTTCTGGAAGGACAGTCTTGGGGTTCAGTCTCTAGTGCCAGTTACTTCTTATTCTCTTGAGTTAGATTATGTGGGCAAATATATATTCCCCTTTCCTTTTTTTGCCAGAACAAGTTTCAGTTGGATTTTTGTCACAGTCATAAGGATCCTATAAAATTCAGAACAGACAGATCCCTATATACATTGCAGCAAAAGTGTTTGGAGTCATCATAAAGAGCAATAACAGTATTTCTTTTGTCTTTTAATCAGACAGATGACTTCATTTACATTTAAATTATCTTCTTACACATTTACGGTTATCTTCCTGATTTATGTATTTGAATTTATTTCTACCATCTCATTTTGTATCTTCTATTTACCACATTTTTTCTCATTTTTCTGGATTGGTTACATTTTTTGGTCATTTTCTATTTTCCCTTTACTTATTTGGAAGCTAAACATCCTAGTTCTGTTCATTTTGTGACTACCATTACATTTTTTAACACCAAGAATTAAGTAAAAATTAGTCAATATCTCTTTTGTTCTGACAACACAGATATTATAATGCTATAATTTCATTCAGCATTCTCTTCTATATGCAAAATCGTTGTTCAACATTGCTTCTGTTCCCCTCCCATTAGTAATTATTACTAGTATTGTATTTGTAGTCTATACTTGCATATATATTTACTATATCTTTATAAATTTTATTGACAGTTCGTGTTTAGCCTATTATTTTCTTTTAGACCTATTTTTTTTCATTTAGAAGTATATGAGTTCTGCCGTGCGTGGTGGTGCACGCTTGTAATCCCAGTAATTGGGAGGCTGAGACCAGAGGATCCAGGTTCGCGGCCAGCCTCAGCTACTTAGTGAGGCCCTCTGCAACTTCTTGAGACCTGGTTTCAAAATAAAGTATAAAAAATAGGGCCGGGGGTATAGCTCGGAGGTAGAATGCCCCTGGGCTCAATCCCTGGCACCACACACACACAAAAAGAAGTATATGAGTTCTTTAGCAGTTATTCCAACTATCTGGTGTAGGTAAATCTCTCAGTCTTTGGAAAAAATCTTTACTTTGGCTTTAGATTTGAAGGATAGTTCAGTTTATGTGGTATTCTCAGATGACAGATGGACTGAATTGTATCTTTGTGCCTCATCTATACTCATTCTCCACCTTCCACATCA
Source organism: Glis glis (assembly GCA_004027185.1). NCBI lineage: Eukaryota > Metazoa > Chordata > Mammalia > Rodentia > Gliridae > Glis > Glis glis. The sequence continues at coordinate 13,064 of PVJS01026654.1, forward strand.
TATTTACTACCCAAGAAGTGATCATTGTTGACTAACTCAACATTCTCCTTGGGTTCTAGTTGGGTAAAGCAATGGGAAACTTTGACAGGAATAGGTTGGGGAGAGGAGAACGAGTCTGGGGATTTATTTCTTCCACTACTCTCTGAAGGATTACTTTAGGCTGGCTGCTTCCCTTGACCAAAGGCCAAAGCTACCATTAGGTGGCCTTTCTCATCAACTTTCTACTGGTCCCAGTAACTGTTCCTCTCTCTTGTTTCTTTAGGTTTATGAGTTGTATTATTTCTAGCTGCTATGAATCCTAGGGTACCATACCATTCCTTCTTGCTTTTTCTATATCCTGCCCTTACCTGAGGAGATAGTCCTTTTGTTGTACTTACCTCAGTTACCAAACTTGAGCACACCAACTTTTTCCTGCTGGTTAACGTAATTACTTTTCCCTCAGCATTTAAAAATCCTTCATCCATTATCTTCTGATTTCTATTATTATTGGTAAGAAGCATGCTGGCAGTATAACTATTATTTCTTTTTAGGTTATATGTTTTTTTCTCTCTGGTTGTTATTAAGATTTATTTTCTATGTGTCACTGATGTTTTGGAGTCTCATCATCATGTCTATAGGTGGAAGACTGGTTTTTATATATGGCATTTGATAAGGTCCTTAAATTTGAGAATTCATATATTTTGTCTGGTGACAATCTCTTCTGAATCCCAATCTTGAATTTAAGCATTCACATCTTTGGTCCACTCCCCAAATTTCTTAATTATTATTCCTTCAAAGATGACCTCTCATTCCGATTATTCTCTTCTCTTAGGATTTCTATCAGACACATGTAAAATGTTCTCATTTTATTATCTAGATATTTTACCCTTTCTTTTCTATTTCCTGTCTCTTCATTTCCCTGTGCTCCTTTACGCATAATTTTCTCTGAGACATATCTTAATTCACTATATATTTCTTTAGCCACGTTTAACTTGCTGTTTCTCATATTCACGGAGTTTTTAACTCTAATGATGAAATCTTTCATCTTGGTATTTTAATTGCTTTTTCAATTTGCACATTATTTTCATACTTCCCTCTCCTTCTTTCTAGATATTTCTCCTTTCTTTACTTCCTTAATAGTTTTAAAGAGATAGTTTTATTTTATAGCCTCTTTCAGATTGTTTTATGCCAAATTCTTGGTAGTGCTAATTTCTCTGTTGTCTGCTGATTCTCTCAGAAAACTGTCTTCTCCATGAGCTCATCTTCATCAGTATTTATTACAATTTACTTTCAAGGGTGCTGCATTCATGTTGAGTTCTCACTGATATTCCTCACACACGAAAGCTGGGTGGTGAATCAAGAGAATGATGGGCAATGAAGACCAGATGAGTTAAGATCTGAAAACAGAAGATGAAGTGAGAACGTGATGGCGTCATGAGAGGTGAGTAGACACAGGAATTTAAAGAGAAGGAAAAGTAGTCGGGGACCATGGACCACAAATCATCCCTGGGCAATGAAGACTCATGAGATCAGAAGGCTTTTCCCTACAAAAGATGCTGCAAGACCCAGAGCAGACCTTAGGGGAGTAAAAGGCCCCTAGTTCTTGGGCCTTTCTGCTGAGCCACAATGCTATTTTGTCACAAGCTCCTAGCTCATTATGAGCAAGAATGCTTCACGCATCTCAAGGCCCGTGGTGTAAGTGAGGTGCTTTTAATACCATCAGACCACCAAGGAGACTTAATTCCTGAAGGGAGCAGGACAAGCTAACAGCACTCCAACAGAAAGGCCTTTTCTTCACTAGCTTGTTCCGCCAACAGTAAGTAAGAGGCTGTTTTAACACCCAGTCAGGAAGGATAAAGCATCCACACCCCACTAAACAACACTGCCTTCTATTAAAAATACGAATTTTGTAACTGGGTCATTTAAATCTTATCCACTGATGTTAGGCTCTAGCTATTGGTAGAGATACTTCCAGGCAGTTAAACTGAAAAAGCAATTGCCCCCAAGCCTCGCTCCCCTGCGCCAGGTACGTTGGGAAGGGATCAGTGTGACCCTGCACTGCAAGTCCGCTTCCCTTTCCTCTTTTCGGACACCTAAGCCAACAGTAAGACCTAGTTCATCAACTGTCGGTTGGTGGGGCCTTTGCTGTTCATCCACTCAGCAAAAGACAATTTCCTCTGTGTTGCAACTCTATATTTGGCGAGAGGATTGGAGGCTTGGCACGACCAGAGAGCTGGCTACTAAAAGCAGGCACAGTCAAACCCCACAATGATTTGCCTCTTTTTTCAGCTTGGCACGTCATGTTAGAAACTGGAATAGAGAAACGTTTGTCATAAATTGCAGAGCTGGGAGGAGGGTGACGGTGCTCCTGGAGAAGCCCGGTCACCCCCTCCCCCACACCTGCCTGCCCCATGGCACAGCCATGAGTCTCACTTTTGTTTTTCATATTTGAAATTCAGCCTGTGCTGAACTTGCCACAGAAATAGATCCGTGCTGACACTCCCACTCTCAAGCTGCCGGTGCCACAGCCACAGGTTTTGACATTGCTTGAGCCAACCCAGAAACTAGGAAGTTGAAGCAGAATTAAAGAGGTAGCTACATGAATTAACTCACTGCCTGGTTTGGAAAACCTGGATCCTTTAGTCATTTCCATCTCTGACACTCCTATACATCTTTAACTTCAATGCCATCCTTGTCACTGATTGCTTGCCTGCATAAGGTCTTGCTGAAAAGGGGAACTTGGGTGGCACAGGCATCGTTTTTGCCTAAGTGAAAGGTCCCAGTAAGGATTGTCCTTCCTTGGACCATCTCTACCTGTGAACGCCTGGGCCCGGAGGTCAGAGCCGGTTGTAGTGTATGAGATTGATGGAATCTCTGGGTCACAGCCAGTCGTCTGGGTGGGAGGTCCGCATCAAGGAGACCTAGAGGGAGTTACCAGGAGGTCCTGGCAGCTGAGTGGGGCAGAGAATCAAAGGAGGAATTGGAAAGAAAGTCCAAGGAATCAGGGAGACTGGGCCAGCGGACCTCACTTGGGCACCAGAGCAGTCTTTAGGTAGCTGGAACGAAGTAGGTTGAAGTAGGGGGGAGAGACACAAATCTGTGACTCTAAGAGACTATACTATTAGCTAGCATTTCTCGAATTGTTGTGGGGAGCCAGGCACTCGGCACCAACCACCACCTCCAGCTGAATAATTATTTTAGTACAGGTTTGTCCCATGCAATGCCCGGGACATACTGATACTAAAAATTAATCATTATATATCTGAAATTCAAATATAACTGGAAGAGTAATTTAATTTTATTTTATTTTATACTTTTGTTGGTGCATTATAGCTGCAAATAATATCTACTTTGGTAAATAAATATTTGTAATAGGGTAAGTAAATATGTATAATAGAGAAAATGTTTTATTTATTCATTTATTTTTTTTTGTGGTACCGGGGATTGAACCCAGGGGCATTCTACCTCTGCGCTATACCCCTGGCCCTATTTTTTTATACTTTATTTTGAAACTGGGTCTCACAGTTGCAGAGGGCCTCACTAAGTAGTCTTTTAAGTACTTTGTGTAGTCTAGATATTAGTCCTCTATCAGAGAAGTAGCTGCAGCCTATGTTCTAACTTGCTAAATTTGACAACTCTAGATGGAGGTTGGTTTTAAGGATGCATGTGGGAACCAGGAGGTAGAATAAACCATCTTAGAAGCCACAAAGCTAGTTACATAGGGTCTCAGCATTTCCATGATGGATATATTCAGTGGGGAGTAAGACGTTCTAGAATGACAGTCCACTGGTCTCTGGATACAACAGAAGCCCTAGGGACCCTTTGTTACCTTCTCAGAAGAGACATCCATTGTCCCATTGCTGCATCTTTCTGTCATACTTCCTGAAGGAGCTTATCGTTGGGATGGTTTGTCACTACTCAGCGTGGAGAACCTGGCACAGAGAGGGTACTTAGCAAATATTCTTGAATGAATGAACAAATAAGTTGAAAACGTGTCACCTCCAGAGTGGTTGATCTCTCTTATGTCCATATGAGTCGGCTTTTTGACACTGTAACAAATACTTGAGATGATCAACTTATAATAAGAAAAGGTTCCTTTGGCTCCTAGTTTTAGAGGTCCCAATCCATGACTGGGCTTCTGGTGGGGGTGCTGAAAGGCAATGACAGGGAACATGTGGAGTAAAACTGCTCACCTCATGGCTGGAAAATAAGAAAGAGGAAGAGAAGGGGCTGAGATCCCATTCTCCCCTTCAAGGGCACACCCCCAAAGATCTAAATACCTCCCATGAGGACCCGCATCTTAAAGGTCCCACTACCTCCTAATAATGCCATGGGATGGGGACCAAGCCTTTAACGCTTGGGCCTTTGCAGGACACTTATCCAAACCATAGCCATGATCAATTCTACATATTCACTATCCATGATCAATTCTGCATATTCTCAGGTTGTGGCTAGATACCAGGGTCAGTCAGGGCCACAATGAAAAAGCATAGTTGTTTTTGTCTGAAAGAGACCTTTAGGATGCTTTCTCAGGAAACTGTGGGTGTGGCAGTTAATCTAGAACATTTTGGCTTGTCTGGGACTCATGACCTGCCTGACTAGTCCATACAGCCTGTCTGATAAACATGGCCTGTCCAATTTGCCATCCTTAGACTATTAGTATACTAATAGCTAATAATGTCTAGACACATTATTGTTAGGGTGGTCATATGATTTATTCCCTAAACTGAAATACTTTGATGCATGAAAGAAGATCCCGTTGATAATGCCACTAGGACAACTAATGAAACCTGAACTATTCTGAGCAAGTTGAGATCTATGAGTATCCTAATTTTTGTGAATAGGAAATACCCTCTAGTGTCCCTGGGATACTATTATTTCTCCGGAGGCCACTCTTTGAAGCACAGTAACTATGTCACCCAACCAGTTGGAGTGTGCCCACACTGTTTGTCCTCAGGATTATTTTTCAGGAGAGATTCTATGAGATGTCCTTCCCAAACCTGATTCACATCATATTTTGCTGAGTATATCTCTATCCCCATCGCTTGGTTGGAATCTTTCAGAGGAAGGGTCCCTGCCATTTGCCTTTGTATTCCTAGCACCTCGCACAGTTCCCTACACACTTAGAAGGTACACCGTGTCCATCACAATAGGCTATGCTATGCTCAGTAACAAACAACTTTCAAATTTTTGCAGCTTAAGAGGCAAAGGGTCACTTCACTGCTCACACCACATGTCTGCTGTCGATCAGCTTGGGATCTGCTCCACGTCCTGTTTAATCTGGGACCCAGGCTTGTAAATAGAGCCATTTTTATCTGGAGTGTTTCAAATCTCATGGTAAATGAGATTGGCTCTCACAGCTCCTCTCAGAAGAGAGAGTTGCTTCCCCTCGCATTTCATTGCCAAAGCAAATTACATATCCAAGTCCGTCTCCTGGGAGGAAAGGAAATATCATTCTCCCACAGGGAAGAAGAGAAGACGATTTTGAACAAGAGTATGAAATCTACTACAGTGTCCAGTAAATGGGAATGGAATCAATCTTCCATTATTATTCCACTCTATCCCCTGGGCTTTTCTGCCATGGAGGTGGGGTAGGGAAGATGAGATGGTCACGGGGTGGGGGAAAGTGCACAGTATGCAAGGAAGCTAGTGTGTATGCTCATCTTTCTGTTTTCTGAGGAGGTACATTGATCTCTTTGAGAGAGGAGAAAAGCCACAGTACAGGTCTTTCCCTTCCCCAGCTATCAATCAGGAGTGGCCTCCTTTCTCAGGGTTGTGACTGAGACCAGAGTATCACTGTCTAGAAGGAGCAAGGAATTGTGACTCTGATTCCAAACCACATGCAGCTCTTGAACTAGGAAATGGATTTTTGCAATTCGTTGACACCTATCAAGTGCCAGGGTCCAGGCTGTGTATTGGGGGCCGTGGAGGCTTAAAAATGTCAAGGTTCTTGTCTTCAACCAGCTTTCATTTTAGTGGAGGAGAAAGACATGGGCATCTAACATGAGAATACCTAGTCCAAGTCCTCATTGCTTGGAATTCTTTATTACAAGTCACTGGGATCTCTGCTGCTTGGAATTCTTGTATAACAGAACAACTCCTTGTTGCTTGTAATTCTTGTAGTAGGGGTCACTGGGGTTCTGATTCCAAGTCCTGATCAGGTAGATACACCAGCACCTAGTGGAACCCCAATGCTTATTGCAGTGACCCCTGCCTTCTTTTCCCGCCAGACTCTGAGCCATTCCTTCCTTTCTATGCTGTATGCTTTGAATGTAATTGTGAAGATATTTGATTAAATTGTCTATCTAATATTTGGGTATTTCATGACCCTTGTGATCTAATATCCTGAATGTAATTATAGTCTGCCTTTCATATCCACAGTTTCTACATTCATGGATCTAACCAATTGTGTATCAAATATATTGAAAAGAGATTGCATCTGTACCAAACACATACAAATTCTATTTTCCTATTTATATTCCTTAAACAACTATTTACATATCATTTGCATTGTATTATGTATAAAAGTAACCCAGAGACGATTTAAAGTCTGAAGGAGGATGTGTATAGGTTATATGAAAATGCTATGCCATTTTATATAAAGGACTTGAGAATCTATGGATTTTGTAACCAATCCCCCATGGATACTGAGGGAGATTGTATTCAAGTACAGTTAGATTTTTCTTAGTGATCCGATATTAGAATGGGGGAGGAAACCCAGTCAGTCAGGAAAGACCACTTCTTTTTTTTAATACTTTTATTGGTGCATTGTAGTCTCACTTCATAATGTAGTTCAGAGTAATCGTGACATACGTGCACACAGCATTTGGTGAGCTTTCCCCCGGCTCCCTCCTCTCTCCCCCACTTTTCACATACATGATATTGGCATTGGTATTCTCATCTACGCACATAACATCAATGGAAGACCAGTCCTATGCTGGCAAGCTAATCAGATAAAAGAGGCATGCACAGGGAGTCCTTAAGACCCATCGCAGGCAGACCATAGATATTCTCAGCAGTCATGATCCTCTATCCCAGGATCATTTAGCTTCTAGGTGAGCCATTTCTATCACCCATGTTTCACTTCATGGTTTTGGAAAATTTGAAACTTTTCTAAGGTATCCAGATACTTCTCTTAATTTTCAAGATTCAACTGTAATCCCAAGCACACTTCTTTCTCAGTAGGTTCTAGAGCTCTGGCCCATTAATATTCCGGTTTCAGGTTGAAATTTCAGACTTTTATTTTCCCCATGAAAAACTGAGGTTCAGAGAGATATTACATCCATTTGCATATTTGGTTGATCAAAACACCTTAGAAACTCTGAAAGGTTGATCCTATATATGAACTGGAATCCATTAACACAGCTGATAACAAGAATGATGGGCACATTTTCCCTAGTTCTGTGTTGCAAAGACATCTCTTTTTAGATTTTGCAGTTTCTAAGTGTCATGTTAAATAAGGCAACTCTGTTGAGCATGCTCTGCCTATTTCACAATACTACTGGTTCTTTAAAAGTCAGATTTCTGAGTCATGTTGAGTTATTCATACAAACAAATGCCAAAACTGGCAAATAGAATAGCAGGGACAAACACAGTGATATCAAATGTCTCTTCTATGAAAGGCCCAGAAAGGCATTCTCCAGGAATAATGACAAAGTTGAATGCTGAGCATCACCCAGCTACTTAGATAAGGCAGAATCATGTCTGGTAAACATGACAAAATTGAGATGATTATCTTTAACATGCAACTCTAAAAAGCCTAATAACTTTAATAAGTGCTATTGATGTGAAATTTAACTACTCAACTGGATTATGAACTCACTTTGCTTCATCCATGAGTATCCTCACATTTCTTGTGTCCCTCTGTGGACCCTGTTGCTACTCTAGCAGTGGAAATATTACTAATTTTTCACGACCAACTCTTTTCATGCGTTTCTCAATCTCTCTGGTTAGAATTAATTTCTGTCTCTTTGGCACTCTAGTGGGACTTTGATTAAGCATTCTTTATAGCTGTTGTCATATTCTAGGCAAGTGCATAGAATGACGATCTTCATATTTTACATCCTCTGCTGGAGAATCAGCCTCCTGAAGACAGGGGTTTTGTCCTTGGGAGGTCTAGTGCTGTGACAAGTACATATTCTACAGTCTCTAAGTGTTGGTGCAGTTCAGTGAAATTACATACATTCAGTCAGTCATCAGTGCTGATGTGAACCTCATCACCTGCCTGAGGTAGCACGTGTCATGTTTCTCCAATATAAAGTTACTAAAAAAAACTTGTTGGTTGTTATAATGCAGAGAAATCTCACACAAATTAATTATAGCTGGTTCCACAAGAATTGAAACTCATCAGGAAGCCATGAGTTGGGAGCCATGTCTCAAACAATGTCTCTTTGGGACTGTGTGGTCTCTCATTTCCTTTACTTTGGGTGTTTTCTTCATTATTGCTTCTTAGTTTTTACTGACTGCTGATAGATTCCTGGCTCTCGGTAACAGTTTCCTGCTTTCTTTGTTCTTTCTCTTTGCTTTTTGCTTTGGCTTCCAGTAGCCTGCAGGACGTCACTCCCATCTTTTCCTGGTCAAGGACCTGCTTGCCGTGCACCTCACTTTCTCTTACTTATTTTCCCCCCTGACTGGTGCCACTCCCCACTAGTGCCAGTCATGACAGCAAGCACTTGTCCCTGAATTCATTTGATCCTTAAAACAAATTAGTGATCCGATATTAGAATCTGGGCATGGTGGCAAACGCCTATAGTCCCAGTTCTTGAGAGGCTGAGACAGGAGGATCACAGGTATGAGGCCAGCCTCAGCAACTTAGCAAGACCCTCAATAACTTAGTGAGAACCTATTTCAAAATAAAAGATAAAAAGGTCTGGGGGGTGTAGCTCTGTGGTAGAATGCCCCTGGGTTCAATCTCAGGTACCAAAACAAGTAAACAAACAAACAAGCAAACAAAACAAAACAAAAAATCAACTTCTGTGAGGTAGGCAGAATTATCTCCATTTTATAGAGGATGAAATTGGGGTTCAGAGGAATTTAAGAAACCTTCTTAAGGTACTATAAGTGGTAGACCCATCCTTGGAGCCAGGTTTTCAGACTCAAAAGCCAGTGCTCTGAAGCCTAAAGTTATAGGCCCATCCTTCTTGCCAATCTATAGTATCTCATTCAAAATTCCCAGCAATCCTCTCAGGTTAAGTAGTTTTCCCCAGGTCACCCAGCTAGTAAGTGGGGGAGCTCGACTTACACCCTGCTCTTTTGCAGCCCAAAGTCCACTATTCCAGCTTGCCTTCCAAAATACTTCAATGTAAAAATCAACCTAATCAATGTCATTGTTTTAGGTTTGTTCTGAACAGGTGAAGATAAAGTTGCAAACTCTAGAAATATCTCACCATCTCTGAGTAAATCTGTTCAGATCCTGGCCTTGGCACTCCTTAGCATTCACCTTGAGCAAGCCCTCAGTATATATTATCCCATGCAGATAAGAGGGCTATAGATATTGGCTTTGTGATTAAAATTTATACTGAGAAGTTTGCAGGGATAAATGGATGGGAAGATCAGAAAGATAAATGAAGAGTAAAGAATACTGAACTTGCTGTGGGTGACAAATGTGCTGCTGTGTGAGTCTCGTGTGCTTGTGCATATGTTTGTGAATGTTGGTCTAAGGGATTGGTGTGAATAGTTGGGAGCCATACAAGTTGGAGGTGTTTCCTAATACCCTGATGTCCTAGGATATTAAGTGACTGTAATAGCCTTGAACTGGGAGGGAATAGCCCTACTTTATCTTGATTTTTCTTAGTAGGGCAGTGGATACAGTTAAAAAATAAAGAGAAAATGCTGAGAATGAAAGAAGATGGCATTGTGGACTGGGTGGTACCAGAGGAGATAGAATAGAGTAGTTTCATGTAAAGGTGAAGATATGCAAGTTGTCAAAGATGATGGATGGGTGATAGTGTCATTTCTGGGATGGGGGACTTTGGAAGAAGACCATATTTGGTTGGGGTGAGGTAGGGAGGTCATGGCTATGGATTCTTTAGACCTGAAGATGGAGATGTCAGGTGTGAACTATTGGATGCACAGCTAGAACTCAGGGAGAGGTCTGGGCTAGTGATATGGCTTTGTGAGTCATCTGTATATAGGTAAATAACACTATGGGTATTTTACAAAGCTCCTAGAGAGAGCATAAAGTGAAAAGACAAGAAGCCATAATGAATAATTTGCAAAGAAGGAAAGGAAAGACTAGATTAATCACTAAGAGTCACGTTGAAAAACATTCTAGTGCTAGGAAAGAGATTGTTGCAGTAAAAGGAGAATTGTAAAGAGGTAAGTTGTGGATTAACAGATCATGGAGTTATTAATGAATCAAATGACAAGTGAAAGCATTTCTGTGCTGAACAACATTTAAAAATGGGGACCATAAAGACTACTAATACCCCAAGGAGCTTACCTCTTTGACATGGCTTTCCTGAGCTGTAGATTTTCCAGGTGAACCATTTTCCTCCTGATTTATTCTACACTTATTTTTGTTATTTCTCTGCTTGTAAACACTTCCATCAGGGACTAGACAGGAATAAGGAAAGGAAGTTATAGCAAAAGCATAAGTTTTTCTAGTTGATCCTCAGTGCTGATAAATGCTTGATGGGAGCTGAAACAGGAGGATCATAGGTTTGAGGCAATCCTCAGCAACATAGTGAGACCATCTTTCAAAACAAAAGAGAAAAAAAGGGTTGAGGTTGTAGTCCAGGGGTAGAACATCCTTGGGTTCAACATTCAGCACCAAAAACAAAACAAAAAGTAAACAAACAAACAAAAAACTGGCATAGGAATAAAGTTCTGGGGAACCTCAGAAGCTTTTAAAAATCTCTCTCTTTTTTTTCTCAATGAATATTATAAGTCAGACTTATCATCATATAGGATTTCAAAATAACTCAAGAAAATGCAATGCACTGAGAAAAAGTAAAAAGCTAATATTGAGGAGGCAATACACACTTGCCAAATATTTAACATTTCAATATATTTTTGTTCAAAACAATCTAAGCATTTAGAAGGATGTAAAACCAAATATAGGATAGTGTAAAAACATGCTGTACTAACAAAAGTAATTATTTTCCCTCCTCTAATGATCATTACTCAAGAAGAGTTTTAAAATATCACAATTCCAATATTTCACTGGGATGAGATAATGTATAAAGTGAGGCTAACTTGAAAATGCTTTGATTTAGAGAGAAGAGAGGATTCGTTTTGTAGAAGTTCCTTATTGTTGAGAGGCTACTTATCTTCTTAATGCATCCTGACTAATATTGACTAAATGTTATTTGGAATTATGGCTTTCAGACTATCTATTGTGTATTTTGGCATGAAATGACCTTACACAGTGGAAAATCTGGCAAGCAATGCACATAGTGGTGCAAGCTTGTAATCCCAATACTTGGAAGGCTGAGACAGGAGGATTGCAGGTTTGCAGCCCATCTCAGCTACTTAGTGAGACCCTATGCAACTTAGTGAGACCCTGTTTCAAAATAAAAAATAATAAAATAGGTCTGGGTGTGTAGCTCAGAGGTAGAACATTAGCCTTCTTGGATGATACAAAAGTAGTATATTTGCTTCCTGTCTTCAGGCAACTTATATTCTTACTGTAAACTATACAAAATAGAAAAATAAATGAGTATTCATTTAACATCGTGAAGAAATGAAAACAAAGTAAAACCTAGAAAGACTGTGTGTTCTAAACAAAGAGAAAAATGACCAAGAAAGACCTGAACTGTGGTGGCAGCAGCAGCGGGTGGTGGCGGCCACATGTTGGGCCAGGCTGCACTGGAGGCTACCAGCATTGTGGCTTCCATGAACCACCAACAGAGAAACCAACAACCTGTTGTGAGTCCAGCAACTGCAGAACATCAGCGGCGAAAGCGAGCAGGAGCTTGCTCAACGGAGACCTGAATGGCGTCGGTGCCATTCAGGCTGGTGCCATCTTGGCCATGTTGCATCGGTGGCTTCCGGTATTGTGGCTTCCACAGGTCGCCAACAAAGAAGCCGGACACTTTTTGCAAGTTCAACTACTGCAGATCATCAGAAACAAAAGTGGGCAGCAACTCACTCCACGCTTGGCAGAGTCCCCAGTGCCCGGAGGCCTGACCAGAACCTGCGGCAGCGGCTGAGCCCTGGAAAAAAGGTAGTCTCTTCAACAAATGGTGTTGGCAAAACTGGTTAACCACACACAGAAAAAATGGAAATAAACCCCACTTTCTCACTCTGCACAAGGATCAATTAAAAATGGATCAAAAACCTGTAAATTAGACCAGAGACCTTGCAGCTACTTGAAGAAGGCCTAGGTCCAACTCTTCAACACATAGGCACAGGCAAAAACTTCCTCAACAAGACCCCAAAGCCACAAGACATTAAAAAGAGGATCAATATGTGGGATTTCATTAAACCGAAAAGCTTCTGCACAGCAAAGGAAACTATCAAGAACCTCAACAGACAGCCGATAGAATGGGAGAAGATTTTTGCCAGCTACTCCTCTAGTAGAGGACTAATATCTAGAATATACAGAGAACCCACAAAACTCACCGCTAAAAAAACAACCCAATCAAAAAATGGGCAAGTGAACCAAACAGACACCTCACAGAAGAAAAAGTACAAATGGCCAATAAATGTATGACAAAATGTTCAACATCATTAGCAATCAGAGAGATGCAAATCAAAACTACCCTGAGATTTCACCTAGCCCCAATTAGAATGGCAGTCTTTATTTTTATTTTTTTATTATTTTTTTTTTTGCGGTACCGGGGATTGAACGGAGGGACGTTCTACCTCCGCGCTACGCCCCCGGCCCTATTTTTTTTTTTTATACTTTATTTTGAAACCGGGTCTCACGAAGTTGCAGAGGGCCTCACTAGGTAGAGAGAGAGAGAGAGAGAGAGAGAGAGAGTGAGCTGAGGCTGGCCGCGAACCTGGATCCTCCGGTCTCTGCCTCCCAAAGTACTGGGATTACAAGCATGCACCACCACGCCCGGCAGAATGGCAGTCTTTAAAAACACAATAACAAATGCTGGTGAGGATGTGGAGAAGTAGGAACTCTAATACTCCGTTGATGGGATTGCAAATTAGTGCAACCACTTTGGAAAACAGTGTGGAGGATCCTCAGAAGACTGTTGAACCTACCATTTGACCCAGCTATACCACTTCTAGGTATCTATCCAAAAGAATGGAAACCAAACTACAAGACTAATGCATGCGTATCTATGTTTATAGTTGCCCAATTCACAATTGCCAAGCTATGGAACTAGCCAAGATGTCCATCAACAGATGAACATATATCAAAATGTATAATTACAATGCACCAATAAATGAACATAGAAAAAAACAGATGAATGCATTACAAAATTATGGGATATATACACAATGGAATTCTACACAGCCATATAGCACAAAATTATGTCATTTGCAGGGAAATGGATAGAATTAGAGAACATTATGCTAAGTGAGATTAGTCAGTCACAAAAAGTGAAAAGTCAGATGTTCTCCCTAATATGTGGAAGCTAAGGAGAATAGGGCATAGGAGGGACTCCAGACAAAGATGGAGAAGACCTTAGATGAGTAAAGAAGGTGACCTAACTGAGGGAGATGGGAGGGGGGAAGAGGGAAACACCCTAATGCACAGGATGTACATACACAAACTTATCAAAGTCAACTACTATGCTGAGCTGAGAAGGAGGGAATGGGGAGGGAATGGGGGTGGGAATTAGGGGAGGGCTAATTGACTGATGTGTGCATGTATACTTCTACCACCCTGA
>PVJS01026655.1:0-26833 GCA_004027185.1 Glis glis
GTGTTTGTGGATTTCTGTCATATCAAGTAATCCTTTTCCCCCCTTCACTAATCCAGACCTATAGAAATTAGCATTATGGAGTTCTAACTCATTTCCCCCTTATTTCCTATTACTACTGCTTACTTTCAAAGCATGTTTAGTATATACCAACTAAGTAGAAGGGCCGATATCAAAGACTTGACCCTTACAAATGCTGAAACTGAGGCTCATTGGTTTTAAAAGACACTATTACAGAGCATTATGATGGCAGAGATATCCCAGGTAAGAACTTTATGCTTGAGTTTTGCAGTCAAATACTTCATTAGAGTGTACTGTGTCTGGATTTAGAGACTACTAAGGATTTGCAGGTTGCATGTTCTGTGTCCTTTATCAGACAATGCATTTATCTTTTCATCCCGAGTATAGTTGACAGATGAAATTTAATTATTCTGCTTATATGTTCTCCATTGAAAATGTAAGCAAAATCATAGATGCTGTGAGTTCTTATAAATAGAATGCTCAGCCATCACCTTAAATCCATGTTTCATTCAAAAAGTAAGCTAATCTCCATGGGGACTTTTGTGTGCTGACCATAGTCTTATTTCTTTACCTGCTTGATGGCTTCTCAGACATTTGTTTATAACCATTCATTAAACCATACAATTATGTTTTATTAACTTATGTATGTCATTATTTCAAGATCAAAGTTTAATTAAATAAGTGTGGTTTTAACTTCTTATTACAAATTTAAGTATTTTTGGACGTGTAAGAAATAGTGATGCGGCAAAGGAAGAAAATAAGACATCGTTCATAATCCCACCATGCTGATGACCCCCACAGATGCAGCACCCCAAGCTTCAGCCCACACATGCAGACAGATGCTCAGGCACAGGAGGCGAACACAGGACCCACCCCTACTGCCACACCCCTGCCACCTCCATCCTGGTCTGCCTCGCAGACAGTTTAGATTAAGGAGGGAGGTCAACCTGTACCTTGGCTGAGGCTGAGGCTGAGGTTCCCCACCATCACAAGACTGGAGCTCCCTTTCTGTTCTCTGTTCATCAGAGCCTCCATGTCCAGCTTCCGTGCCAGGGCAGGGAAGTAATCTGCCTCTCAGGAGTCTGGAAGGTTTTCAAGGAATTTGTAGACATATGTTAAAACCACCCAGTAACTGATAAATATTTTGGGGCAGATACTTTGAGGGTATGACGATATCCTTTGTCTCTTTAACTTTCACCCATCCACCACAGTGTCATCAGGGATGTTTCTGCAGGATTCTCACTGTGGGATTCTAGTAGTCATTGTCTCCTTCCTTCAGGACTTCTGCCCTTACTAATTGGAATTCTCTGGTTGGAAGGCATGCCCTTCACTCCTACTTATTTATTTATGTCAATAAGAGTTTAGGGAAATTTAATTTGGGGGGGCGGGTGTATGCCAACTGAATTGTATTTATTTGCCGCTCAGTTGTGAAAGGCTTGACCACTGGAAGGCCTTTTAGGTCAGCTTCTGTGTCTTTTTAACATACTCTCATCCTTTATTTATTTATTTTTGACACTTACTTCATTTCTGGCACAGAAAGACTCTCCAAACTCATACTGTGTTTTCCCTCCCCAGGCTAGGAGAATGCTATTTCCCCTAGCACTGACACCTTGGCTCCTTTTATGGAAGAACAGATTTAAACTGCGGCTCTAGGTGCTGATTACTATAGAACATTATTGCTTCTGGCCCCCTCAGTGAATAAAGCTAGAAAACCTATATATACATGCTAACATGCGCACGTGTGCACCCGCGCACACACACCTATATTTATTTTGGTACTGGTCTGTTTTTTATTAAAATTAAAATGAGTTTATCCTGATTTCACCAACTACAATCCAAACCACAGGGCTTAGCTTTTCTCCATTTTCTGAAGAGAAACCTGGCTCTAATTTTCTACTTTATATTTAATAATTTGTTCAACCCTAATACTATCCTTTTTATATGATGCTGGTTTTAATTTTCTAATATTTTATTGAGAATTTTTGCATGTCTGTTTATAAAGAATACTGGTCTGTAGTTTTCTTGTAAAGTTTTTGTCTCCTAAAAATGAGTTGGAAAGTGCTTCCTTCTCTCCCATTTTCTGGAAAAAATTGTGTTGGACAAAACTGGTCTTATTTATTACCATCCTGGACTGGAATTTTCCTTTATGGAATGCTTTCAATTACAAATTTAATTCATTTAATAGATATAGGGATATTAAATTTATATATTTATTCCCAAGTGACGTTTTGACAGTTTTTCTCTTTTAAGGAATAGTTCTACTTTGTATAAGTTGTTTATTTTTTGGCTGCAGAATTGTTTATTGTATTATGTTAGTTCCCTTTTAATGTCTTTGGGGTCTACAGTGGATCCCCTATTTTATTTTTGATACTGATAATTTGTATCTTCTTTTTTTCTTGGTCGGTCTTGCAGCTTGTATGTTTTTATTGAGTTTTTTTGCAAATTTCAACTTTTGGCTTACTTAACATTTTTCTGTTTTCAATTTCACTGCTCTTATATTTATGATTCTCTTTCTCCTGCTTGGTTTGGGTTTATTTTGATCTTTCTCTACTTTCTTCAGGTTGTTATTAGATGTTCCTTTTTTCCTAATATAGGCATGTAATGCTATAAATTTTCCTCTAAATATTGCTTTGGCTGCATCTTCATCACTTTTTTAAAAAACAAAAATGTGTTCATATTATTTTGAAAGACATCTATTTAACTATACACCATTAACACATTTCACACATGTAGTCTTTTTATAATATTCTTTTCATTGGTTAGTGTTTTATAAAAATAAGACATGAAGCAAGAGTATACATTACAACAAGTAAGTGACTATTGTGGAAATGTTTCTATATCGTATATTGTGTGTGTGTGTGTGGGGGGGGTAAATTTAGAAATGAGTAAGTTACATTTGTGGGTGTGTGCCTCAAGGAGATCATTGTTGAGTGGTATGAGTATGATGATATATGTATACTTATAAGAAAGATGATGGGTGAGTGGTGCAGGAACAGGGCTGGTAAACATTAGAAAGGTTATTTCAGACACAAAGTCTTCAGATTTTCATTGCAGTGTGGTGTATACTGCCCTCATTTAGAGGAAGGGTAGCAGTTTATCACCGTGGTGTGTTGGAAAGGTAGTGAAAATATTTAGAGCCAGGAGGTTGGCAGTAGACTACTTTTGGAAAGTGTGTTCTTTTGACTTATGAAGTCATACAGCAGTAGCTGGGGTTAGAGAACAGAAAGTGCTAAAAGGAAAGGAACTTGTTAGAAAAGATTGACTCCCACAGGTCGTTCAGACAAATGGGCTTCCCATTTCAGAAATGTATTGTTTTGACAATTATTGGGACTCAGGAAATGGTATTAAAGCACTAGCCCCAATGGATGTGTTGGCGAATGTGGCAGGGAAGAGGAAGAAGGCCAATAGCTTAGTGGTAACCTGGGTTCTCCCCAAGTTACCCAATTTTAAGTCCAGAATAGCAACATTGAAATGGAGACCAGACGGGATGGTGGCTGAACCTCCAATATTCTCTTTGCTTTGGTTGGAATGGTTCAGTGAGAGGGTAGGCTGTCAGGGGAGGGAGTTGGAGGAGATGTGCAGACTATGATCCATAAGAGACTTCCAGACATGGTGTGAGAATGGAGAATGAGTACTGAAAACCGAGGAAAACAACCACAAGCTCTCAGAGATCTTGGGACTATAGCTTCTTACCGGTGGGATGGAGGGATGCTCCCCTTCCACTTCTCTTGTTTGTGCTTTCTGAAAAATTCTAAAATATAGACTCACCTTCTTACTCTAGCAATGGGAATGGGGTTGAGATTTGAGAAGACAAATATATAACTGTGAAGAGGCTTTGGGACAAGAGGACAGCAACAACCTGTGAAGGTAGGGATGGCTCAGAAGAGGGAATAATGAAATGGTGGTTAAGAAAGAGGTTGCATTGGCTGGCTGCCTCAAGGAAGTCTCTATTGAAAAGTATTTCCAGCCCAGTTGCTAAGGGATTAGTTCAAGATCCTTGCAGTTGACCTATTTCCTTCCTTCTAGACTATGTGGGTTTAATTTTAATTATATATATTTGTGAAAATTGAATGCAATGATTTCAAACCCTTGCTACGTCAAGAGGAGAAAGTGGCTTACTATTTAGTGACTTTCTACAGCAGGAATACTAATACTGGAAAGGCTGACAGAGAAGGAAGAAGGGTCAGCTTGAGGTGGCCTTAGTTGTCTGTCTGTATCTGTCACACATCTTCTTCTTGCTAACAGTTACCTAACACCCATCTCTGGGAATGGGACCAAGTTTGAGAGCTCAGAGTGCTGGATTTTGATGGGAATACACAGTTCTGTTTTGGCCATCCCAAAGAAATTCCATATCCAATAAAGGTTATCATTTATTAGGATCATTGCTCATTAAATTGATAATTCTCTTTTTATTGTTCAATTCATAGAAGGAGAGGTGCTACTGTTCTGATTTATTCATGTATTGATTAGTTTTTGTAACACAGTTTACTAGATACAGCCTTAACCCTATAGATTCGTTGAGGATAGGGCCACAGGTATTTGTTTTTGTTTTCTTTTTTTTTTTGGTATTGGAGATTGAACTCAGGGGCATTCTACCTCTGAGCTACACCCTCAGACATTTTTATTTTTTATTTTGAAACAGGGTCTCACTAAGTTACTGAGGGTCTCACTAAGTTGCTGAGGCTGGATTTGAGCTTGCAATCCTAGGTCTGTGTTTTTGGCAAACTCAAAATCATTTAGAATATATGATTTCTCCAAGTCAAGGGTCTTAGGAAAGGACCAGGTTGAGAAAAGCCTAGACCAGCAAGGGTGTCCAAGCATTTGAGTGTCATTTCCATATTGAACAGTCTAGTTCTAGTCTCTCCCATTGGACTTTGTCTTTATTTCCCCCACACTCATCACTAACACATGTTTGGCACATTTTGTAGTGTCCCAAAGAAGTCTTAGGGTCTATTCATTTTTTTCATTGTTTTTTTTTTCTTTTGGCTCCTCAGATTGTGTAATCTCAACTGTCTCATCTTTGGTTCACCATTTATTTCTTCTGTTTGCTTAGTTCTTCTATTGGGCTTCTCTAAGGAGTTTTTAAATTTCAGACTGTACTTTTCATCTTCAGAATTCCTATTTGGTTCCTTTTTATAGATCTTCATTGATATTGTCTATTTGGTGAGACATTATTCTGATTGCCTCTAGTTCTTTGTCTTTTTTTGGTAACACATTTTCCTTGCGACAGCCTCAATATCATAGATTTATTGAGAATAGGGTCCATAGATCTGTATTTTTGACAAACTCAAGAGGTGATTTGAGTCCAAAAACACTTGTCTAGGATATATTATTTCCTCAAGATGAGGCTCTTGGGAAAGGACCAGATTGGGAACAGCTTTAGCATATTTAAGACAGTTGACTTAAATTTTGTCTAATAAGGCCAATGCCTTGGCTTTCTCAGGAACCATTTCTATTGATTTCTTCTTCCTGCTCAGAGATTTTTCTTGTGTCTCAGGACTTTTGTGGGAAATGGGACTTCTTAACCTTCATGCACAGAACCAAATCTCAGTATGACTCAGGTTCACTTCAGTCACACACACAATCTTTGCTTTGTATTACATTAATTTTCCATTTCTATTGTAGAAGCAGTAACTGAGTCCCAGCCACACACAGGGAGACGAGGCACACATCATGTATGCTGCAGGACCAACAGCCTCTGCTAGGTCATGTTCTCTCATGCACATTTCTCTGGTGATGTAGGCACAGCAGAAACTTCCCGAGAAGAGATGGCATCTCCACTGATACTTGGGACATGCATCTGGTTCTCTAGGTGGAGACAGAAAGGACTGACAAGGGCCAAGAGAGTGACCATGAGCATCAGAGGAGTGACAGAGTGAGGCAGGCTGCTGTGCAGAGGGATGAGAACACCGAGGGGAGACTGGGTGGCCATAGACAGAGGCAGAAATGCCATGCGGTGTCAGACAGTGCAAGTTATCTTAGACGTGCCAAGGAGACTGGGCTAACCCTGGGTGCGTTAGGAAGATGGACTCCAGCTAGGAGAAACATGAAGCTGAGAATAAAGAAGGACCAATGCCACTGTGCAGTTAACTGTGACTGAGGGCAGGACACAGGCCCAGGTGCCCCAGGAAAACATGGGTTTCTGCAGGATTCTGACAACAGTCAAAAGCCCAGAAACATCATGAACAGAACTGTCAGGTAGCATTTGTACATGCCATGGCTTGAAACCTCCAAAACATCGCCCGACTTGTAGAGACAGGTCATTGAGCACCAACATCATTATCGGCACTGATACCACAGGTTTAGGAGGCTGGAGGGAATTCATTTCAGTTTGACACACTGATACTAATGCCAGGGGAGGGCCAGGTGTCATGCTGGAGCCTGATGACAAGGAGACTCATCTTCTGCCCCTACGGCTTGGCTGTGAAGTTGGGAGGACTCTTTGTAGATGGAAGTCTCCTCAGTATTTACTATACCATTCATACAGCACGTCAGGCTTCTACATGAAGTCCTGACATGGGAAATTTGTCTCTTCTCTCTTGTTTTCTTGGCTAGACCACATAACAATATGCAAACTTAATTTTCTTAGCAAATTATGTATGTAAGTTTTCTACATATGCTTTGTAGGTTGTTCGAGTCTCTGAAATAACTCAGGCAAAGTAGGACAAAAATCAGTGCATTGCGCTTTGAACACGTGGTTTCCCTTTTGTAAAATATAATAAGTCACAATTAGATAAAAGAGTCACTTTAAATCTTAGTCCCTGTTGGCACTGCTAATTATTATTGTTATTTGTTGATTTGTGTTCAATTGTAGAAAAGAAAAGCACCCAGTGACTTGGTTCCAGAAAATAAAAAGGTAATGCAAGCAGAAGAAAACGCGCAGGCAATTTGAGTCCAGCTGTTCTGAATTTGAAATCCTTGAGTGTGGGAAGAAGTGATTTGCAGTCATTGAAGTCTCAGATTTCAGTCCATTAGAGCAGGATGTGAGTGTGAGCTTCAAATGACCGAGGAACAGTCTATATGGGAATCAGGATTACGCCAAAACATTTGTAATGTTGGACGTGGCAAGTTCCCAGGGCACATTGTTGCTTCTTAAGTAATTCTTTCTCAGAAGGACCTTAATTGACACAATTTTTATGAAAAGATCCAATGCTTTTAAAGTGAAGAAAGAAAAATTGTAGTTGAAAAAGTGCAGGATCAATAGGAATGTTAAAAATGGGAAAATCAGCCAATGTTAAATATCGCAATGTGATCAAAGGATAAGAGCATTCGAAACCTTTTATGCAGGACCTCTGGGTCATCTGAATGCCAAGGCCAGGTCCAGGCAATTAATCATTTCATAAGATGTTCCTCCCATTTCCTTTCTGTATTTGCACAGACTTAAAGTATACCCTTTAACCAAAAAACGAGGGTCCTTTCTGGACAGAGACACCGGGGCCAGCCACTCTAATCAGATGCATTGAATGGAGAGGAGAGGGTGGCCTGTCACCTCCATGTCTGTGGCTTGAGTATCTCAAACATTGGGCTCAGAGCATTGATAAAAGAGAATGCAGGGTGCTCCGTAGATCTCATTTCATGACACTGCTTCACGCCTGAACAGAAGGTAAGGTGCCTCCCTAAGTGGTATAGTAGGAAGCGGGCGGAAATGGGATTGGCAGATTCCAGCCTTCCCAAGGGCTTGGCTTTCCAAACTAAGGCCGACCTATTACTTTCCCTGATCCTCAGCTTCCTCATCTGTAAAGTGGGGGAAGGTGGCTGGCAGAGAGGAGGTGCTTTGTTCATGCATGTGTTCAGTGATGTGTTGAGAGTGTCCTACTGTGTTCATACATGTGTTCAGTGACGTGTTGGGAGTGTACTACTGTGTTCACGCATATGTTCAACGACATGTTGGGAGTGTCCTACTGTGTTCATGCATGTGTTCAATAATGTGTTGGGAGAGTCCTACTGTGTTCACGCATGTGTTCAATGATGTATTTAAGAGAGATCTTTGGGGAAATAACAGCAATCGATCCTGAGGTCCTGAATTCAGTCACTTTACACTCCCATTGAGTGGGAAAAGGCAGAAAATAGACATGAAAGCAAGGAAATGCTTAAGATATTATTAGAAATTATTCTTGAGAGACAGACATGTGCCAAGCTCATGGAAAGAGTGTTTAAGTAGAGGGGACAGCAACAGCAAGACTTTGAGGCTGGAATAAACTTAGATTAAATATGTCTTAGATCAGTGGTCCTCATGCCTCAGCTGCTTCTACATCCCCTGGGGCCTTGCTGAACATTACATGCTGGACACTGAGGGTCAGGGCCCAGGAATCTGCATTTGTAATTTTGTTCCCTGGTGGAGTTGATGCTGCTGGTCTGGGCTCCACATTCCTGTGTGTGTGTGTGTGTGTGTGTGTATGTGTGTGTGTGTGTGTGTGTGTGTGTGTGTGTGTGTGTGTGTATGAGAGAGAGATACTGGAGATTGAACCCAGGGGCTTCTAACTCTGAGCTACACCCCCAGCCCTATTATTTTATTTTGAAACAGGGTCTTGTTAAGTTGCTGAGGGCCTCACTAAGTTGCCGAGGCAGGCCTTGAACCTGTGATCCTCCTATTTCAGCCTCCCAAGTACTAGCCTTATGGGTGTGTATCACCACTCCTTCCTTGGGCTCCTCATTCTGAGAAGCCCTGGGTCAGAAGGAGAAACAAGCCCAGGGTGGTGGGGTCAGAAGGAGCAGGTGCACATGAGAGGGGAGGCTCTTGTGCAGTAAGGAATTTAGACTTCACTGGATAAAGTGAGAAGCCGTTGGGAAAAGTGCCTTTGTGCATTGTGGGACACCGTTCAAAGTGTGGAAAACAAGGAGAGTGACTCAGAGGCTGTTGTAGGCCTGGGCCAGTGGTTAGGGCAGGCTGGGGTAGTGGTGACAGTGGAGGTGGTTGTTCAGAATTATCCTTTGTCAGTAGAGGGCTTGCAGATGGATGGATCTGGGATGAGGAGGAGGTAAGGAGTCGAGGATGATGACCACGTATGGGGTCTGAGAAACCTGCATCTGGTTTAGTGGACACAAGGACTATGGATGGTTGTGTGCTGGAGATGGGAAGGAACAGGTCCCGTCTACATTACTCTCCCAACTGTGGCACATTATAATAACAAGGCATTCTAGACACAGTCAACCTCTTGCAGTGTGCCGGGGCTGGGCACTTTCCTTTGCTGAGACCCCTGCAGCAGCTGGAGGGACCTCTGGGGAGTTCTGCTGACAAGTTGGTCCTTCTTGTGTGGTTCAAGTACAGGGACCTTGCTTAGACCATCTTTAGTATTTTCATTGAAATATCCCCTCTGTGTCAGCATATTTTCTTTAGAAATGAGTGTCCTGATAGATACCTCCACTGCCCACTCTTGATGGTTACTGGGAGCAAATTTAATATGATGGTATAACATAGAAGAAAAAGCATGGCCGTTGGAACGCAAAATCCGGGGTCCTGACTTTGCTTCTTCTTTTAAGACTGCAAGCATATTATTTAGTGCCTCTGTGTCTTCATTTTCTTATTTGAAAAATGGAGTTAATAACATCAACTCTCAGCCTTCTGAAGAGGACATGAGTTAAAGCATGTGGAGCATTTGTTAATCTAAAGGTCTATGTGAAAGTAGGTTGTTTCATTATTACCAGTGTTTCCATTAGGATGTTGCAAAATGCTGATGATATGTAAATTACTTATAAATGGACACTATGGCTACGAGTTTCTAAAATTTTCAGCACAATTTACATGCTTTTGACTCTGGATTCTTTCTGTGTCTCATAGTTCGCACATGTCTCGTCGGACAAATCGTCTGGTTGGATTTGAGTTTCTGCCACAGGTAATGAGTCGTTTTTGGAGGGTGGAACAAGGCTATCTTGGGGTTCACATTCCTTTTCTTTGGCCAAGATATTTCCTGAGGACTGTGAAAGGATGTAGTTTTAAATGCAAAGGGCTCTGGAATTCATATGGTTTTGGCATCCCAGGGAAAATCCACCAAATTAAAACAAGAATTATGGGAGAGGGTGTGCATAGATCTTATTGGTTCAACTGTTATAATTCTGGATATGATTCATTCAAATCTGCAAATAATTTTAGGATTTGATTTGTAGGGAAAATGTAGTAGCATATAAAAAACCTCATTGGACTTGAGAAATGAAAGAATCACAAAAATGATGAATTCGTTATAGAGGGATCTATTTGTGTTATAGAGGGATCAAGCCTGGATAGTGAATTTGGGGGGACCCACAGGACAGTCTATAGCTCCCATAATGCCCAAGGATGCTAGACCTCACCATAGCTGCCTCCCCTCTGACTTAATTCACTTAACATGAAGTCCCCCAACTCCATCTGAGTTGCTGAAAATGGCAGGAATTTGTGATTTCTATGGCTGAATAGTATTTCATTGTGGATATATGCCACATTTTCTTTATCTATTTTCTAATGTCTACTGATGGACATTAGATTGGTTCCATATCCGGGCTATTGTGAATAGTGTTGCAATAGACAACTTGTCTTTTTGACATGTTGATTTCATTTCCTCTGTTTACATGAATCAGAACAACAGAGTACCTCATAAATAGGTACAAATATTATGTGCAAATAAAAAACTAAAATATGTATATTGCAAATGTGCATCACAAATTCATTTTTTCTTTTTGTTTTCTATCTTAATTTTACTACTTTGGTAATATATAATACTTTCTTTTATAATTTCTGCCTTTTGAAAAAATGCTCCAAAAGATATTTCATAGTCCTTATAGAACCATTTTTTTTTGTGGTACTGGGGATTGAACTCAGGGGCATTCTACCTCTGAGCTACACCCCCGGCCCTATTTTTTATCCTTTATTTTGAAACTGGGTCTCACGAAGTTGCAGAGGGCCTCACTAAGTAGCTGAGGCTGGCCGCGAACCCGGATCCTCTGGTCTCCGCCTCCCAAGTACTGGGATTACAAGCGTGCGCCACCACACCCAGCTTATAGAACCATGTTTTAAGAAATCACCCAAGCCAGGCATAGTGGTGCAAGCTTGTAATTCCAGTACTTGGGAGGCTGAGACAGGAGGATTGCAGGTTCCAGGACAGTCTCAGCAAGTAGTGAGACTCTCATCAACCTAGTGAGACCCTGTTTTCAAATAAAAATACAATAGGGCTGGGGGTGTAGCTCAGAGGTAGAATGCCTCTTCAATCCCCAGTGCCACACACATACACATACACACAAACACACACAATCATCATCCAGTTATATGTTAAAATCACCTGATTTCTTAACCATCATCATAAGTTTGAACAATAATGTGTGAGAAATGTCCTAATAGAGCCTTATAAGTTGCTTTTGAACCATAACCTGTTTGAACCTCATAAACATCTGCTACAGTAAAGTCTTCATATCATTAGTAGGTCATGTGATGTTGCTCCAGTATAGTAAAGACCCTACACTCATATCAATCAGATCAAGTGCTTTTTTTTAACTTCTGTGCTGCTCCCCCATTCCTATTTTATTTTTAATTTTGAAATAGGGTCTCACTGAGTTGCTGAGGGCCTCACTAAGTTGCTGGGGCTGGCCTGGAACCTGTGATTCTCCTGTCTCAGAGTCCCAAGTACTGGGATTACAGGCACGCACCTCCATGCCTGGCAGATCAAGTACTTCGAAAGTGGGAATCATTGAACTTCTTGTGGAGATACTAGGTCCATTGTTATTATGGAAAAGAAGATCACTTTGTTCAAACACGTTGTCAACCAGAGACCTGAAGGATGTGCTTTGCTGAACAGGATACTGCCTTCAACGAACAGACTATAGATGTCAGTCCTCAAACTTTTCAGACAAAGAACTCCATCAACAGTTCCATGAAGGTCTCAGGCAGGGGAGGGGATGACACAAAAGAACAGAGCAGGAGTGGAATTTGTATTCTCATGTTTGGGATGTGTGTCTAGGCGCGTGTGTGTAAATATACATAAATATATAGATATACTATATATATGTACACATGTATATGAAAACATATGTAGAGATATAACATTTTGGTTTTCTTTATAAAATATTTGCTAAAAAATGTAAGAACCCATGTTTTGTTTACTTCTTTCAACATCTAGTAGAACACTTGGCTCAAAGGACATTTTTCATAGATGATGGTAGAATGAATGAATGAATGAATGAATGAATGCAACCTGTGTAAGTAAGATTTACCTGGTTATGAAATATTCTATCAAATTTTTATAGTTTACAGTCTCTGAGTACAGTCGAGTGAGGTGCTTCTGAGGGCAGAGGAAAGGATGGGGAGAGCTGGCGACACTGTTCCAGCCTGATGTCACGTTCCTGTTTTGCTCTGAGTGGCTGCTCCCCACTAGGACCACCCACCTCAAAAACCAAAGACACCCACCCAGGAGCTGTTGCAAGTCCCTAGTGCGCTCCGCTGGACACTGTGCCTGCTGCCAGTAGAGACCCGTTCCCATCTTGTCTTGGGCGTATCACTTTATGTGTTCGATTGGTTTGATTGCATGAACACACACACATTTGTACATACAATTTAAGAGATCAGTTGGTCTCTTTGGTCTAAGATATTTATTGGATTACAAAGCTGAATGCAGCATCAAAATGATTTTTAATCAATAATGCATATGCTCTGGTGTTCCGTGGTAAGCCAAGGAAATGAAAGATCACAGTCCTGCTTTGATCGGGTTCTACCTGCTGCGAATAGCAGCCACATTTTATATTCCCCTTGTCAGCTAGATACCAAATTGCTACCATTTTCCATTGGAGGGACTTCAAACCACCTGGTTTGATTATACTTTATTTATTTTTTTCTTTACTTGGGACATTTCTTCTGTTAGCCGTCAGAAGCAGAGGCCAAGAAAGTGTTCTTGAGGTCTCATTCCTCCGCGTCTGCATCTTTAAGTTACATCATTTATAGTTTACCCTTAGGAATCAGGACCACACCTGGTGAGCCAGGGCCACACTTGGCACCGTGGCACCTGGCGACCTCTGTAGAGCTGCTCAGTGCAGTCCTGCAGTTCTCTCAGGAAGCAGTGCAGTGTGAACTTCAAGGCTCCTCTGTCTGAATTTTCCATCTGGTCCTACAAACGCCCAGGCAAGAGCTTCCACTTGAGCTTGGCACATCTCCACTGTTTCCATTTCCAGCTTCATCAGCGATGACATTTCCATACGCTAATATACAGCACAACACAGGAAGTCACCAGGGTAACTGAAGAGAGAAGGGGGAAGTGCTCACGGACTACAGCTGATTTTTTTTTTGCGGTACCGGGGATTGAACGCAGGGGCGTTCTACCTCCGCACTACACCCCTGGCCCTATTTTTTATACTTTATTTTGAAACCGGGTCTCACGAAGTTGCAGAGGGCCTCACTAAGTAGAGAGAGAGAGAGAGACAGGGAGAGAGAGACAGAGAGAGAGAGAGAAAGAGAGAGAGAGAGAGAGAGACAGAGAGAGAGACAGAGAGAGAGAGAGAGAGAGAGAGAGAGCTGAGGCTGGCCGCGAACCCGGATCCTCCGGTCTCCGCCTCTCAAAGTACTGGGATTACAAGCATGTGCCACCACGCCCGGCTTACAGCTGATTTTGAAGAACAGCGGCGCAGAGGTGGGACAGGGGGCCTGGGGCCGACGATCTCTGTGGCAAGGAGTGTCCCAGGTCTGGGGAAGCACATGTCTAAAACTGGGTCAGACCCCGGACTGGGAGTGATGCAGGCATCCGGGGCAACATTGCTGCAATTCCCTTGGGAAGAGCATCTTAACTTTTACTTTCCCCGGGTCACTTCTGCAGGTTGTCAAGAATTGTAGGAAGCACTTTCAGGTAATGGTGGCAATTGTGTAGACAAGGCCAGCCTTGTAAAAGGGAGAGAGCCAACTCCCTGTCTTAGCCTGTGATAGTCTCACAGGGTGGCTACAGTCACAGTGTGTGATGTGACTTCCATATCCTTTCTTGGCTGTCTTCCCATCTCCATCTTCCCCGAGACCCTTCTAGGCCGGCGTTGGTCTCTTTCTTGTGATGTTCTTTCCCGCCAAGGTCAGGGTCTGGAGCAATGTCAGATGTGAAAGGTGCAGAGGTCCAGCTGCCCTGAGGAGTAGCAGAGCCTCAGAGGGAAGTGGGGTGCAGGCTCTAGCATCATGGGGGGATGTTCCGGTTACATGACCTTGTGCAAGCGTGCTCCTCTGTGAGCCCATTGGGGTGTAGATGGTCCTGCATGGCAATTGGCACAGAGTTGTTGCCCAATCAATAGCACCTATCTTGTTATTGTTTGTTAATTAAATGGTTGGCAGTGAGATGGACACACACACATATACACACACACGTACACACACACACACACACACACACACACACACACACACACCGGGTCTCTGTATCCATGGGTTCCCCATTGTGCGTTTAACCAAAGGCAGATTGAAAACATTTGAGAACAAATTGTATCTGTACTGAACATGTGTACAGACTTTTTTTTCTTGTCCTTATTTCCTAAACAATACAGTATAACAACTATTTCCACGGCGTTTACATTGTACTAGGTATTATAAATAATCTAGAGATGATTTAAAGTATATGGGAGTATGTGTGTAGGTTACATGCAAATACTATACCATTTTTTATAGGGGACTTGAACATCTTTGGATTTTGGTATCTGTGGAGGGTCTTGGAACTAGTTCCCCATGGATAATGAGAGACAGCTGTATATATATGCAAAATCAGTTTCTTTCTTTCTTTTTTTTTTTGGAACCAGAAAGTGGTCACAACTTTAAGTTATCCTAGTTCTAAGAAAAAGAAGAGTAGAAGACTTTTGATTTCTGGGGTTCAGGAGGCTAGTCATTTTGCAGATTCAATGGGCTGCACTGACCACATGGGGCCCTCTGGCTATTGGGGTGAGGGAGAGGGAGGAGTCAAGGTGATGGCATTTCCTGGCCTAGAAGGTGGGGTAATGTTGTTAACCTTGACTGGGGTTGGGGCATGGAAACAGGGAGGCAGGAGAGCAATGGGGTGGCAGTGTGTGCCGAGATAAGTAGCATAGACCTGGATATGTTGAGTTCGAGAAACGTCCTGGGGAGAGTTTTGAGGGGGCTGTTTATCTGTAAGTTCAAAGCTCAGGGGAGGAGTCTGGGCCTGAGATAAAGGTTTGACATTACCAACGTTGCGGCGTATTTAAAACCACTGAGTGTGGCTGGGCGTGGTGGCGCATGCTTGTAATCCCAGTACTTGGGAGGCGGAAACCGGAGGATCCGGGTTCGCGGCCAGCCTCAGCTACTTAGTGAGGCCTCTGCAACTTTGTGAGACCCGGTTTCAAAATAAAGTATAAAAAATAGGGCTGGGGATGTAGCTCGGAGGTAGAAAGCCCCTGGGTTCAATCCCTGGTACCGCAAAAACAAAACAAAAAACCAAACCACTGAGTGTGGAAAAATCCCCACAGGAGAGCCTGTGGCTTTAATAAAAGAAGAGGACTTAGGGGCACTGAGGATTGAGGGACAGGAGGAGAAAGAGGACCTCGGATGTCCACAGATGCCGCACACCCTGCTCCGCAGACCCCCGCCTGCCCGTCTATCCCTTGACTTCTACTCATATCACTGACACGGAAGTGGAACATCCTCAGCGTTGTGTGGCTATTGTGGGTGT
The DNA here is from genome assembly GCA_004027185.1 of Glis glis. Classification (NCBI taxonomy): domain Eukaryota; kingdom Metazoa; phylum Chordata; class Mammalia; order Rodentia; family Gliridae; genus Glis; species Glis glis. The sequence goes on from PVJS01026655.1 coordinate 15,624, forward strand.
GAGCATGTTATTTCTCTCCAGAGATGCCTTTCCCCTTTTCTTCTTCCCCCTACATACCCGGATCCCATGAAATCTCATCTGTTATGGTCTCCCAGCTCTATTCTTCCAGAAGAGCCAGGAAGTCATTTGTCTACACTTCTACTTATTCCTCACACGTCTTGGTCACGGGACCCATCGCATCATGTGACACAGCCACACACATGTCATGTTTGCACTCCCTTCTCCACTCTGGCCACCCAGGGTTGACTGTCATACGTTTTTAGCTTCTGGCATGTTGCACCCATTGACATGATGTTCCCTGATATTAAATGCTGGAACTGTCCCTTGATGTTATCATTATCATAGCACTTCCCCCCTCCTCTGTCCCTGTGACAGTTCATTTATCCTCATCTTATAATTTTCTGGAGACATCAAAATCAATAGTGCATCCCCAAACACAGTCCTGAACAAGCTATGTGTAGTGCTATGTCCTTATTGCAGAAGTTAGTGACTGACCATAGCCCCTTCTGGGTATGGATAAAGTTCTGAGTGTCTGGACTCACAGGCGTGATGTGGGGCTATGTAGTAGCTAGCTCTATTTCCATCCAGCAGGAAAGCTTTGTCCTTTATCCTGGTGCCAATACAACATACAATGGTGTATTTGGTACTTCTCTTGTCATCTGCACTATTGAAAACATAAATGCAACAGCCAGTGCTGAAATTACTAGCAGTACTAATCACAAGCTGCCACCTCGATTATCCAGAACATGCTCATATTAAAATGTGGGGCTCCTCATCGTCTAAGAAGATGCAGCCAATAAGCCATTCTTTCACTACTCAAGAACCTCTGAAGACTAGGCTTATTTAAGTGGAATGAATGTTCAGCACCAAGGGATAGCTTGGTGAGCAGCAAGTGACAGCATGAGTGTGAAGCCCTGTCCCTCTCTTTTGGACACTGACATTAGTGGTATCTGTCTCAATGTCCAACATGGGTTTTTCATATCTCTTTCTATCCAGGGCCAACTGAACCTCCCAAAGTTGCCTGTGTCAACAAGGTCTTCTGCTTAGACATGGGCCAGACCTGCAGTCTAAACTGTGCATCTACAAGCCATCTGTTTACACCAGGGCAGGTAGCATGGGAGGTGGGTTTGGCATCGCCAATCCTAGGATTAGACTGACTATCCACCCAGGCAAACCACAGCCAATCTGCACTAAGTGTAGTAACATCTTTGCTCCTTCATCTGCTAAGTGGAAGAGTGGAAACCCATGACATCTAACGAAGTTCCAGGTTTTATTGGCATCTTGGGGAAATTGGAAATATGACATTGGCTGTTGGAGCTTCCAGGTCAAGAATTCTTTATTTTTGCTCCAGTCTTGGGCTGGGGTGATATTGCTCTTAATATTGCAAATGGATACTTTAATCCTGATTGTGTATATGAAAATCTAATTTAAGATTGCTAACCAATAAATACTCTCATCTTAGAATGAGATGAAGAGACTTTTGTACTGCATGCATTCTATCTGCTTATGCTTACTTGCACTTCTAATCCAAGATTTTAAAGTGGGAAGGGCTCTTAAGGATGGCCTGGTCCTGTATCCTCACTCACAGGAAGGAAATTGGTAGAGAGAAAGCATAATGTTTTCCTCAAGGTCGGGGGCTGAGCCTAGACAAGAGGCAAACCTGCAGGTCCCAGTTCCTTCTCCAGGAAAAACATAATGCATATCATTAGATACTACACATGAGGTCTTTACAACATATCCATGACATCTTTGGGAAAATCTTTTTCTTGCCCTGCAGGCGAGCAGCCAAACCTGGAGGGGTTAGTAATGTGACCACACCTCCATTCCAGTCAAGCTGGCCGTGGGACCCAGGTCTCTGGACAAGAAAGTCCATGACTTTAGCTACTTTATTAGCATTTTAAACTATACATTTCCTGAAAATGCAATTTTAAAATAGATTTACTTCTGTTTTAATATCATAATTTACAACAACTCAAATTTCTATTATAGATTCCTTTTTCCTCTCACAACTGTCTGAAATTATCCAATTAAGTAAGTATGTGAAATGCCATTTATATATGCCTAAAGCCAAAATATGGTTCCCATTGGTTTGGAAAATGAAATATGTCCTTTAATTTGGGCCCATATGTGGAGTATAAAAATGTGCTTCCCTTTACATCTTTGAGCTGGCTTTCTTGGAATTCTCTTTCGAGTAATGTTCAACTCCAATTATATATGGATGTTTTGTGCAGTAGAGTCTTTTGAAAGTTTAATTGGAGCTATAACTCCAAATGAACGAACTCATGGCTTCAAAGACTTTGGAAAATATGTAGTGAGGCCCAAATAGCAACTTAAAATGGGCTTGATTATGTGACAGGCCAGAAACAAAGGCATGGCCTGGGGGACCGTTGGTACTGTGGAGTCATATGAGGACATTTGACCAGGAAAAAAGAAAAAAAAAAGAATAAGAACAGCTCGAGGATTTAAAAAAATTATTTTATTGTTGCATTTCAATTATACACCACGGTGAGGTTCAATGCGTTAAAAACATCCATACAGCTTTCCATGTATTTCCTTCCACATCCCATCCCTCTCCCCCTTCCTCTCTTCCCTTAGGAGTTGGTGAGATTGGTAGTAATACTTTCTCACATATTACTGTTGTAGTATCTGAACTGTTTCCTTCACCAGCCCTCCCTCTTCCCCTACCTGGATCTCTCTCCAACCCCCTTCAACTATTCTTCAGATTTCTCTCTGTATTATTTGAAGTCCCTTATGTTTTCTACTGTGTCTCTAGCTTCCACAAAAGAGGGAAAGCATACCACCCTTGACTTTCTCAGACTGACAAATCTCATGTAGCCTAATATTCTCTGGTTCCATCCATTTTCCTGCAAATGACATAATTTTGTTTTTCTTTATGGCTGAGTAAAATTCCATTGTGTGCATATACCGCATTTTCTTTATCCATTCATCTGTCGATGGACACACCTGGGTTGGTTCCATAATTTGGTTCTTGTGAACTGCGCTGCTCTAAACATGGGTATGCATGTATCACTAAAGTATTCTGACTTCAGTTCTTTAGGAAAGATAACTAGGAATGATAGAGCTGGGTCATGTGGTGGTTCCATTCCTAGTTTTTTAAGGAATATCCAAATTGATCTCCATAGAGGCTTACTAATTTGCAGTCCCACCAACAGTGTATAAGAGTTCCTATTTCCCCACATCCTCGCCAGCATTTGCCATTTTTGTATTCCTGATGTTTGCCATTCTAACTGGGGTTAGGTGGAATCTCAGTGTAGTATTGATTTGCATTTCCCTGATTACTAGTGGTGCTAAACATTTTTTTCATGTGATTAATGGCTAATTGTATTTCTTCTTTTGAGAAATGTCTGTTTATTTCTGTTGATTTTTTGATTGAGTTATTTGAGGATTTATTTTTTACAGGGATAGCTTTAGTTCAGACAGATGAACCAAAAAGTGTACAGAAATCATTTGAAGTACTTTCCCTTATCTCAAGTATTCTAGCCCCAAAGGATGTGTGTAGGGGAGACTACAGATAATCTATGTGAACCATCTTCCACTTAATAATCCTAAGGAAAGTGTGGAGAAGGGGTGACCCAGGCTCATAAGGCTGGGGCTCCTGGATCTCATCTTCTGTCCTCCTCAAGAAGAGGGGATATGAATATCCTCTTTTTCTCTTAGATATATGATTCATACAAATAATCTTGGGGGCTGGGGCAAGAAAGGGAAGATGAGGAAAATAATGAGGTGTATGAACTCCCAAACCCAAACCCCCAAACCCTTTGGGGCAGCCTATTTAGCTGTCTGGCTGGAAAGGTGGAGAATAAAAGTGGAGAATAAATTTGTTGCCAGGAATGCTAGCTCTGCACTACTGAAGGGCGTGTGATGATTAGAATTGCATTCCTCTAGGCTTTCGGGGAAACAACTGCATGTAAAAGGTGGGTAGGCCTTGCGTGCCTATTAAAAAAGCTGACAACTCACTCCATGGAAACTTCACTCGCATTCTTCATTGTGGTCATGGAGTTGTTAAAGGGAAGTAATTTGAACACCGATGTGTATCCAAATGGCCTGGATTTACTTGCTGGCTTAGTGTGCCCTTGCACAACTGGCTTAGGATTGCTCTTTTGTGCAAAATAGAAACAATATGGTACTCATCTTGCAGGGTGGTCACGGGGATCACAAGAGTCAATGTAAGTAAGATGTTTATAATAAGCTCACATGCTTAGAACTTTCATGTTACACATACTGATTATTATGGCACTAAACAGTAGTAGTAGTAGGATAGTTATTGCCATACGTCCAGAACGTGAAATAACACACCAGAATGTATATGCATCTTTCTGTTCTTATTGAAAGTAGACTTAACCTATGCCTCAAGTTTCATTTTCTTTTCCTTTCGGATGGAGCGGGGATATTAGCACACAAACCTAACTTGCTTTTTCAATATTTCAATGAAAATGAACCCACCAAACATAAAAGTGTGTGTATGTTTGTGTGTGTGTGTGTGTGTGTGTGTGTGTGTGCATGCGCACGTGCAAACTGCACACACTAAAGGCGACACCCACAGCCTGCTGGAAACTAAAGAACTTCAGCTGGACCGAGAGCACGTGATGTGGGATTAAAGACTGGCACAACCTACTAACTGGGGCGGAACTGTCTAGGTGGGAAATAGTGCAGATGTTCGCACAATATCTCTAACACCTATTCAGTGCTGGTGGAGTGAGAAGGGCAACTGGAAGGTCAAGTTAAGACTCCGTGGAGTAGAAGACCTACACAAACCTATAAGACTCAATCACTATCTGGAGCATGAAAGGGAGGGAAGGGGGAGGGAATAGGGTGGGATTGGAGGGAGGGCTAAATGTGCAATGTGTGCATGTATGATGTTCATACCCTGACATATATCAAAATATGTATAATTATAATTTACAATGCACCAATAAATGAACATAAAAAGTTAAAAAAAAAAAGAGGAGGCTGGTGGTGTCAGCCTGCTGTTCCTCTGGGCTTGGGCAGGCTTAATGTCAATATGGAGTTCTTCATCTCCTTGATATTAAACACGGAACTCCAAGTCCAGAAATGAACCAACAAAGAAGTCACAAAGCTGATCAAACTCCACTTTACACTTATTGGGCATGTTTCCCATAAAGAAGGATTTATTAGAAGAAACTGTATAAAATTTTAGAGTAATTAATTTTTCAAATTAAAAATCCCAGTAAGGTTCAAGAAAAAAATTAAAGTAGGCAGTAAGAAGAAGGATCATTCTGAAATCAGGAAAGATGGATTGAGATCCTAGAAAATGTATGAGGGCAATTCATAGCAAATTTAATAGTGCAGAAAATATAAAAATTGAATTTAAGTATTCAAGTAAGTACTGGGAGTTAAGTTTAAAATATTTCTCAAAGTAGAAGATTATGTATTATGTAGAAATATTACTAGTGGTCATAAATTCTACATTATACTGATGAATATTGAAATTTAAGAATTAAAAAATATGCAGGGCATGGTGGTGCACAGTTGTAATCCCAGTACTTTGGAGGCTGAGACAGGATCACAGGTTCGAGGACAGCCTCAGCAAGTAGTGAAACTCTCATCAACCTAGCGAGACCCTGTTTCCAAATAAAAATAAAATAGGGCTGGGGGTATAGCTTGTAGGTAGAATGCCCCTGGGTTCCATCCCCCCTAAATATTCTCAATTTCTAATGCAATCCAGAAATAACATAATACCCGAGATTCATTTTTTCTCATTATGAGGGGAGGGGATTTTTTCCCTTGCCACTTACCCTGAATAAGAAGCATTGATTCAGAGAAGTATAGTTTCAAAATTCATAAATATTATAGCCACTCACTGGTAGAATATACAAGGCTGTTTAATTTCTTAATTTTTTGAGAAATAAAGAAGAACAAAAATATAAGTAACTTAAAAAAGAAAGCAGGCATGCATTTCCTTCTAAGTGCTGCCTTCACTGCATGCCCTAAGTATTGGCGTGTTGTGTTTTTGTTTTTATTCATCTCAAAGTATTTCCTAATTTCTCTTGTGATTTCTTTTTTGACCCATTGGCTATTTAGGAGTGTGTTATGTCATTTCAACACATCTGTTAATCCCTCACATTTCCTTCTGTTATTGATTTCTAATTTAATTCCATTTTGGTTGAAGGTCATTGTATAATTTAAATCCTTTTACATTTACTGAGGCTTGTTTCAAGGCTCCATATGTGGTCCATTTTGGAGAATATTCCATGTGTTCTTGGAAAAATGTGTTTTCTGGGGTTGTAATGTGGGCTGTTCTGCACAAACCTGTTCTGGGGTTGTAATGTGCACTGTTTCTGTGCATATCTGTTCAAGTCTTTTATTTTCTTGTTGATATTTGAGTAGTTTTTCAATACATTATTGAAAATGGGATGTTGAAGTCCCAACTGTTATTTTTGGATTATCTACTTCTCCCTTCCTTTCTGTTAGTTTTTGCTTCATGCATTTGGGACTCTGTTTTTAGGTGTATATATCATCATACTTACTATGCCTTTTGATGGGTTGATACTTTTGTCATAAAAATGTCCTCTACTGCCTTTCATAAGAATTTTTGTTCTAAATTTTTTTTAGTATAGGTACAGTAGCTTTTTTATTATTATCGCTTGCGTGGAACAACTTTTTTTTTTGTTTTTTTAATTTTAATCTATTTGTGTCTTTAAATCTAATGTTTATTTTAGGTAGCATATAGTCAGATCATTTAAAAAATCAATTCTTCCAATTTCTGCCTTTTAATTAGGGTGTTTAATTTATTAATACAGAATGATATTACTGAAGATAGAATTTAATTTGTCATTTTTTGTTTGTTTTCTATGTCTTATGCCTGTTATTTCTTTATTCTTAACTTTTTTGAGTTAAATAGATGTTTTATAGTGTATATTTTTAATTTTTGAATAAAATGAGGATTTTATTAGACTCATTATGTGCACCAAGAAGATAAAATTCCAAACATATGAAGCTTTTAACTTGTCAGCAACCTTTTATAGATCATTACCAAGGTATGCACAAGAAGTTCTCCCTGACCAACTTTATCAGGAACCGGTAGCATCTGGATTTCATGGAATGAATGCTTGTAAAAGCGAAGCAATGTTGTCTAGTTATGAAATGTATGATGTCTGAATAGTCTGAAGTTTTTCCCTCTTCACAAGCTGATACTCAGGATAAAGTCTCTTTTAATGCACATACTTTCCACTCTGAGACATCAAAGCATTTGAATCAGAGAGAAACATCCATTTCTTCCTGCTCTCATGCAGGAATTATGCAAATGTTTACAGATTCATATGCCTTTCCATTTGACGGTACCAAGCAATAATTCAGATTTCCACACCAACATCACCCAAACATCACCAATTATTTGTCCTTTTTATAGATGTTGGACAATATGTGTTTTTATTTATATTTAAGTGATACATTTTCATTTTTTTGTTATTTCTTTGACTCTATTGTGATGGTTAATCTGGATATCAATTTGACTAGATTAAGAGACACTTAGGATTATGTGACTTCGGCTGTGTTGTTGAGATGATTGGCATATGGCACGGCGGATCTAATGCATATATTTTCTGAGTTATTTTCTTAGTGGTTGGTCTTGAGATTATTATTAAATAGCTAACACTCATTTAGAATTTACCATCTGCCAGATGTTGCTCCACACATTTCTTTTTTTGAGGTACTGGGGATTGAACCCAGGGGCATGCTACCTCTGAGCTACACCCCCAGCCCTATTTTTTATTCTTTATTTTGAAACAAGGTCTCACTAAGTTGCGGGAGGGCCTCACTAAGTAGCTGAGGCTGGCTGCAAACTGGGATCCTCTGGTTTTAGCCTCCCACGTACTGGGATTACAAGCGTGTGCCACCATGCCCGGCTTGCTCCACACATTTTAAGTACATACTACTGTGTTATCTTCACAAGAGCCATCTGATGTGTAGGTATTTTTCTTTCTTAGATGAAGGGCCTTCATTGTTTCTTTTTTTAAAGTAAGAATATAATGTCATATAGTAAAAGCCTAAGCTCCATTACATGATGGACCACATGCACGAATGTTTGCATACATACACACATACATGCACAAATGCATGCTTGCATACAGTACAGTATTCACTAGCAATGTACACAAAGAACCATAGTACAGTTGAAACACAAATTATGCTGTGCTTTCATAGCACCCAGTTTACATGTTTTTAAATCATAAGTGGCTGAATAATAAATAGTGAATTGGCTTTTTTGTGATAAGATTATACTTAAAGTTGCAGAGATTTCCTGGAAAATAACAAATGTAATAATAAATGCAATGCATGATTTATTATTTTTATGATCTGGTGTGGCATATTCATACATTTCAGTAACATATAAACATGGCATCAGTAATGATATAGCCATGTGATAAAATAACAGGAAAGAAGAGGACATTAACACAAAGTTGATACCAAACACAATCATTAAAGCCTTGAATGGAAAGACCACAAATATGTGTAAAATTGCCCATTAAATTACTTCATCTTTAAAATGTATTATTTTTTGGAATATCACATGCACAGTTTTTACAAAGTACACTATGGCTTTGAACTTATTAATATTTATTTCAGTTGCAAGAATGACTGACTGTTAGCAGCAGAACATACTAGTGGCATGGAGACAGCTACGAGGACAGACGGATCAGATCACAGAAGTTCCTCTCCTGGTGCTCCGTAGCCTTCAACGCTTCATGTCCACACGCCCACTCTTGCTTTGAATGGACGTCGATGAATCCCTTCAACCAACCGACGTCTCTATGTTTTCTGTTGAGCTTTAATGTGCTCAGAAGGATGATGGAACTTTTCTCAACTTGTCTGATTTCCCAGTTTATTTTTCTTAGCATTCAGGGATTTGGAAAGACACCATTTTCCCAAGTAATGCCATGAAGACACTCCCACATGGAAACATTATTTGTTTACCGATTTCTTTGTAGCTTGACTTTTCCAGTTATATCTCATCTTGGGTTTTCTTTCTATTGCTGCACATCAAATTATGCCCTTCTTTATAATATATATACATACTGTATTACTATATATATATATATATGTATATACTGGATACAATTTAAAAGGCTTAGATTTTGTAAATATGTAGAACATAAACTTTACAAATAGATAAATCTGGCTCCATTCTTCATCACTTTATATATGTATAACTTAGGAACTTTGTTTTCTTGAGACTTAGCTGTCATAGCCAAAATGAGCAAAAATTTGTGGTTGAGGATGAATTGATAGCGCATGATCTCTCTGGCTTAGAACAATGGCTGATAGCTAACAGGCTATATCCCTAAAATCCTTGCTTCATTTATATTCATGGAACTATGCATCACTATTTTCTATTGACATTTCCTAAACTCTTCTAGTCATTGTTACTTAATATGTGTTATTAATACAGAAATACTAAGGTAAAAGTATAGAAAAATAATGAAACAAAACCCCCAAAACTTAAAAACAACAACATTTTTGTCTTAACTTTTCTTTCTAGGAAATAAAAGTGAGAAATATTAAGTTAAAGGAAAGCAAAACAAAACAAAAAATGAAATTTTGAAAAAACAGAAAGGAAAGAAAAGGAAGAGTGTCAGATTCTAAGAGAAAGGCTCAGTGAAGTCTGTGACAGAACTTAGCATATTGGTTATGTCTCTGTGGTTTCTAAATCCAACCAAGTGGCCACACTGAGAGATGGCGAACTTTCATTCTACTTCCATAATTATTGTAATTGCCTGTGACACAAATAATTTACTATGTGTGGAGAACTGTTGTGCAGTTGGTTATATTTTTTACTGTAAGTGAGCACAAAGCTTCAACCACAGAGGCCTGGGTGTTTACTCTTCCTAGTAGCTCCACACGAGCAAGTGGGATGATGGTCATCACTGTCATAGAAAGAGCCCAGAACTGCGCAAACATACAAGCAGAAGGCTCTCTATGGTCTGAATTCAAGTTGCTTTTTATGGAAAATATGAATACATATCCAAATGTCCCATTATCCTATATATCTATGATTTATCTATCATCTATCTATCATCTTCTATCTATCTATAAGAGTACAATGGATCCTCTCCATAGACCTATCATTTTGCTTCAGCAACAGTCAATTTATGGCAAACCTTGGTACTCACTTCTCCATCCCTGGATTATTCTGAAGCAATTTTGGACATCTGAGGAATCTCAGATACTATTTCTTTTTTTTTTTTTGCGGTACCGGGGATTGAACGCGGGGGCGTTCTACCTCCGTGCTACACCCCCGGCCCTATTTTTTATACTTTATTTTGAAACCGGGTCTCATGAAGTTGCGGAGGGCCTCACTAAGTAGAAAGAGAGAGAGAGACAGGGAGAGAGAGAGAGAGAGAGAGAGAGACAGACAGACAGAGAGAGAGAGAGAGAGAGAGAGCTGAGGCTGGCCGCGAACCCGGATCCTCTGGTCTCCGCCTCCCAAAGTACTGGGATTACAAGCGTGCGCTACCACGCCCGGCTAATCGAAGCTTTATAAGATTCAATTTTGGTTTCATGTGAGGAATTTTGCAAAGTGCTCTCATGAACACCCACAAAGAGGTGCACAGTATTTGGTGGTGTTCTCGTGAGAATGAGGTGAGCGGCATTGCTGAGCATTGCACACATCTTTTATATCAATATGAGCTGCAAAATGGTGACATATTCCTTCTATCATTGCTCATTTTTATCTAGCTAAAATATTCTTAAGATGATCTTATCCTCATAGGTGTGACTGAGTTACATTCCTTTAGAGAAAGCAAGATAAATGGTTGACTTATTCTATTTTTCAAAACAATGCATTGGTTACCTAGTCTTATGTAAAGGTTACCAATCAGAGTTTTGCTTCTTCAAAAATCATTGAGGAACTATGGGATATGTACACAATGGAATTTTACGCAGCCACAAAGAAGAACAAAATCACATCATTTGCAGGGAAATGGAGAGAACTAGAGAACATCATGCTAAGCGATATTAGTAAGACACTAAGAGTAAAAAATCGGATGTTCCCCCTAATCTGTGGGAGCTAGATAGAATGGGACGTAGAAGGGAATTAGAAAGGAAGAAGAAGAAATCTTTAGATGGACAAAGAAGGTGACCTAACTGAGGGAGTTGGGCGGGGAGTGGAGGGAAACACACTATAGCACATGATGTACATACACAAACCTATAAGACTCAATCACTATCTG
>PVJS01026656.1:9275-26896 GCA_004027185.1 Glis glis
TTGAACCCAGAGGCGTTCTACCTCCACGCTACACCCCCGGCCCTATTTTTTTATGCTTTATTTTGAAACCGGGTCTCACGAAGTTGCGGAGGGCCTTACTAGGGAGGGATGGAGGGAGGGAGGAAGGGAGGGAGGGAGGGAGGGAGAGAGAGAGAGAGCTGAGGCTGGCCGCGAACCCGGATCCTCCAGTCTCCGCCTCCCAAATTACTGGGATTACAAGCGTGCACCACCATGCCCGGCTTATTCTTTATTTTGAAACAGGGTCTCACTAAGTTGCAGAGGGCCTCACTAAGTAGCTGAGGCTGGCTGCAAACCCGGATCCTCCGGTCTCAGCCTCCCAAGTACTGGGATTACAAGCATGCGCCACCACGCCTGGCTTTTGGTTTTTCTTTTGGTTTGTTTTTTGAGACAGGGTCTCACTATGTTGCCCAGGCCAGCCTTAAACTCCTGGGCTCAAGCGATTCTCCTGCCTCAGCCTCCCAAGTAGCTGAGACTACAGATGCATACCACCTTGCCTGTCTTAGGCCAAGAATTTAAAACCTAGGAATCTGTAAAATTCTACACACTTCCTAAAATAAATTTACTTTTGCCACAGAAGTAAAACTAGATTGTGTGTGTGTGTGTGGGGGGGTGCTGGGGATTGAACCCAGGGGCATTATACCTCTAAGCTGCATCCCCAGCCCTATTTATGTTTTAGTGTGAAACAGGATCTCGCTAAGTTGCAGAGGGCTTCACTAAGTTGCTGAGGCTGGCCACAAAACCGCAATCCTCCTGTCTCAGCCTCCCAAGTACTGGGATTACAAGCATGTGCCACCATGCCCAGCTCCTAAAATTGGATTTAAATATACCACCTCTAGTAGATTCTCATAGGCATTTTATACAATTTAAAAATCTCTGGAAATAGAGATGCATCTTATAATTGATGGCACTTCTTTCTTCTTAATGATATATAAAATAAACTGGGCATAGTGGTACATGCCTATAATCCCAGTACTTGGGAGGCTGAGACAGGAGGATTGTAGGTTTAAAGCCAGCTCCAGCAACTTAACAAGTCCCTATTTCAAAATAAAAACAATAATAAAATAGGGCTGGGGTGTAGCTTGGAGGTAGAATGTCTCTGGGTTCAACTTGCAGTACCAAAAAAAAAAAATAATTAAAAAAATATATATATAAAACAGTGGTATGTCTTAATAGATGGCATGTTAGATTGGATGTTAGAATGCTAATACAAATTTTTAAATTTTTATATGAATCATATCCAATATAAGTTTACTCTTTGCCAACTTTATGACAGAAGTTTTTTTTGTGTGTGTGTGGTACTGGGGATTGAACCTAGGGGCATTCTACCTCCGAGCTACACCCCCAGCCCTATTTTTTATTCTTTATTTGGAAACAGGGTCTCACTAAGTTGCGGAGGGCCTCACTAAGTAGCTGAGGCTGGCCGCGAACCTGCAATCCTCCGGTCTCAGCTTCCCAAGTACTGGGATCACAAGCACGCACCACCACGCCTGGCATGACAGAAGTTTTGTCATGCTGAAGGGAAAGACACTTTATGGGTAATTTGTTAGTTGGCTTGGTGCTAGCAGAGTCAGGGAATAAATATTTACCTGATAATGTTCTGGGGGGAATAAAACAAGAAATACTAACATTAGCAATAGATCCCTTGCCCTTCAAAATTATTTCAGTCCCCAATGGTTAATAGCCTACTGCAAGATAACCTTATTCTATGAAAGAAAATTAATATCTACCTATCATTCTCCTGTTATGATTATTATTGTAACTAAAAATGGAAAAAGTTATCATCCCAAGTAATTCCTGAATCTGAAGTAAGGCCATAAACTTGGGAGGCTGAGACAGGAGGATCACAGGCTGGAGACCAGCCTCAGCAACTTAGCAAGGCCCTCAGCAACTTAGCAAGACCCTGTTTCCAAATAAAAAACTAAAACAGGGCTGGGGGTATAGCTTAGAAGTAGAAAGACCCTGGGTTCAATCACCAGTACCAAAAAAAAAAAAAAAGGAGGGTGTACCAAAAGAAGACATGGGACTGAAAAACAAATAATAGGCATTTATGCAGGATAGAAGTCCTACTCACCTGAAAGGTAAGGCTACTTTTTAAATACTTCCAATATTAACCTAGAATAAAATTACCTGCTTCATATAGGTATTTTGGTAGTTGAGTTGTTTTACCACTTCCTGTGTTTCCAGTAACAATAAGGAACGAATTGTCCTTCACAGCTTGAATAAGCTTTTTTCTTTGTTTCTGAATAGGAAAAGTTGGAGTAGTTCCTCCCTCTTGTGATGTGCATCCTTTCTCTTCTGTAGTAAGAGAAAAACAATTGTGCAATGTAAATACATCTCTGACAATATCTTAGAACTGAAAAGATACAGGCAACAGAATTCTAGGGCTGCAAGTGATCAACCCATGACTTTTCACTTATTATCACCCATGTCCAATTCCTAAGTGAAGGTCTATAAGTCCAGAAAAACTTTTTTGTAAAATCTAACAACTTCACCATTTGTTCTGCAGAACTCAAAGTACCTGACAAAGTAGGTCTCACACAGTCGACGTAGGTGCATGCATACCTACATAGAAGCGCAAAACCCAAATTTACTGAACAATAGACCCCAAACTGGAACACAGAACAAAACTCTCAGCTGAATCAGAAGCCACCTGTGTTTGCTTCTGATTCATGGTTCAAGTTAGGTCCCTGTTCGGAGTGACTGATATCCCAGAAGGCCAAGTGGTGGGTAACCATGGAAACTGGCTCCTGGAAACTGGCTCCCTTCATACCGTACCCAAAGGCAGGCTGGCGGCCCGACGAAGGGGGTGGGGGAGGATGAACGGGGAGAGAACAAAGGCTTTATGAGCCTGTTTAACAGCAGAACGCATTTCGGCGTCGGGGTGCACTTTTTTGCCCCCCAGCAAGGTTCTCACCCAACTTGGGTTTGGGACCGCCCCCCTCAAAGCCAAAGTGCTCATTGGCCACAAAGTTCGCCTCGGGCTTGGAGGACCAGGAGAACGCCGCAGCCTCCTCCCCTGCGCTTCTCTGCCTGCCAAAAGACGACTTTTAGCCCCCAACTCCCCGTGCCTTAACTCCCGCTGGCGTCCGCGGCGTCCCGCAGACCGCACCTCTGTCAGCGACGGCAACCGCCGAGGGCCGCTCTTCCTGGAGCTCTCTCGACCGCTCGCCCTCCTCCTGCCGCCTTGGCGCCCTGCCCGCGACGGCGGGAAACCGGGACATAGACCTGGCCCGGAGCGGAGGTGAGCACATCCACGGAGCTGGGGAGATGGGAGGGGAAAGGCGGGACGCGCCCTGATGACGTCGAGGTGTTTACTTCCGCGCGTGCGACTCGGAGTGAGAGGAGGGGGAGCGGCCGATGACGTGGCGCGCGGCAGCGGGGACGCTCCGGGCCGGAGGGGCGGGGCCAAGCCGAGGCCCCGCCCCCGGGCTTCCCGCCCGTCGCCACGTGCGTTCCGCCTCGAGGCCCCATAGGTCCATGCTGTGTTTCCCCTTGTGAGCCCAAGGATGCAGCGACACCCCTTTTATCCGCCACGGTCACTACAAGCTATTCTACCTTCACACACCTGACTTGATGAGGATCCCTTGCCAAGAGCTGGAGCCGTCCGATCGTGCGGCTTACAGCCGCTCATTCTCCTATTTTCCAGTGGGAAGTGACCTGTTCGAGGTACACAGTTACTGAGTTGCAGAGCAGAACTTATAGCTCTGTAGTTCCCAAAACATAGCCCCCCCCGCATGCTACTTTATTTCCTTTATAGAACCTTACATTCTATTTTATTTGCGCATTTTCCCTTCCCTCCAGCTAAACAGCAAAAGCCTCCCAAAAGCCAGAACTTTAGAAGACCACTGTACATCCAGAAGTCAGCACAGTGATTCAAGGTGGGCAGTCAGAATTTGTTGAATTCGCTGGATAGATGAATGAGTAATTGATCTCCTTGGGAATTAGCTGGCTTTTAATAGATGTACATTCCTTGGAAATCACGACAGAGGAAGAGAACTTGCCAATTTTGGAAATAGTGTCAACTGTAACAAAATCAACACAACGTGAAGAAGATTGTTTCTTATACGTTCCAATCATTTCTGCTGTTAGAATTAACCAAAACTTGGCTGGGCGTGGTGGCCCATGCTTGTAATCCCAGTACTTTGGGAGGCGGAGACTGGAGGATCCGGGTTCACGGCCAGCCTCAGCTGTCTCTCTCTCTCTCTCTCTCTCTGTCTCTCTCTGTCTCTCTTCCTAGTGAGGCCCTCCACAACTTCGTGAGACCCGGTTTCAAAATAAAGGATAAAAAAATAGGGCCGGGGGTGTAGCTCGGAGGTAGAACGCCCCTGAGTTCAATCCCCGGTACGGCAAAAAAAAAAAAAAAAAAAAAAAAAAACTTACTACCAAAGAAAGCAACTCAGCCTGGTGCAGTGGGGCACATTGGCAGTCCCAGCTACTCAGGAGGCTGAGGCAGGAGGATCGCAAGTTCCAGCCTGGGCAACTTCATGAGACACTGTCTCAAGAGAAAAAGTAAAATGGGCTGGGGATATAGTTCAGTGGTACAGCACCCGTGGGTTTAATCCTTAAAACAGCAAAAAGAAAAAGCAGAAGGCGGGGAGAAAGAGGAGGAAGATGACAACTCAAAGCTATCATTTCACTATCAACTTAAGGCCCCTACTTTTTTTTTTTTTTTTTTTGCGGTACCGGGGATTGAACCCAGGGGTGTTCTACCTCCGCGCTACACCCCCGGCCCTATTTTTTATCCTTTATTTTGAAACCGGGTCTCACGAAGTTGCGGAGGGCCTCACTAGTAGCTGAGGCTGGCCGCCAACCGGGATCCTCCAGTCTCCGCCTCCCAAGTAGTAGGGCGACACTTGTAATGCTAGTACACGGCCCCTACTTTCTGACCAGGCTTCAAAAGATATACTATAAGATTATTGGAATCCAAGATTTTGCTGTGGTTTAAAATACATTATCCTTTTTTTTTTTTTTTTTGGTGCTGGTGGTACTAGGGATTGAACCCAGAGGTGTTCCACCTCTGTGCTACACCCCAGCCCTATTTTATGTTTTATTTTGAAACAGGGTCTCACTGAGTTCCTGAGGCTGGCCTCGAACTGGTGATCTTCCCATCTCAGCCTCCCAAGTACTGGGGTTACAGATATGTATCACCATGCCTAGCATACCAACTTCTTTTAAATAGTACTCCTGAGATGCAAATTAATCAGATTTGGACTGATACCAAATCAGGTGCAACTTTCTAACAACCTGGGTACTACAGGAACACATCTGGAAATAGGAGAACATCTTAAGTTTCTCTCATCCATTAAGGACATCTCCCAACTTTCTGGATTCTGTTAGGAATTAAAATATGGCAAATCATAAAAACAAGCAAAAATAACACTTGTAATATAGACAAGGAAGGTATTGGTGACCCCAGTAGCTAGGCATTTCAGTTCGGGGCCAGCCATATCACTGACATAATGAAGTCACTTTCTAAGCAAATGTGTAGAATCATTTCAGACTAATGATGGTTACTACTTACTGAACAATTAGTAGTCCGATGTTTAAGGTAAATTGTTTCCTTTATTCCTCACAAAAACGTAGAGAGGTTATTGTCATCTCTACTTTTCAAGCTTGAGAAATTAAGTCTCAGAAACTTGCCCATGGTGACAAAACAGAGCTAAGGAAGCCCGGATTCAAAGTCACACTAATAACTACCATGCTGTAATGGGAGATGGCATTATCTAGATCTTGGTACCTAAATAATGTATTTTTCCAATGTTTATAACTACTGTAGAACCCACACCATTCTTGTATGAGGACCACCTAATGAGAATATCCAAGATAAAACCTGCAAGCCAACAGTGAAAGGAAATAAAAGTGAAAAACTCAAATGGTGTTGAACATTGTTCTTTTTAGAACCAAGGACATTTAAGACATGTTGCCATTAATAACCATGTGCTTGGGGCTATTCCAAATGGAAAGATTAGCAATTATTTCCTGCCCAGTGAGTTTACAAATTACAATGACAAACAAGACACATATACAGAGTAAAAATAGAAAATACATGGGTTGAATTTGGGAAGAAAGGTCAGTGTCCCCAACAACATTGACTCTGTTTCTTGTTATCTTTGGATCGCAAGAAAATTCTGAAAGAAGTGATATTTAAAGATGTGTGAGGAGTATGAATTGCACCCCGCTGCTATCACTGCATAAGCAGTCCTCAAAAATGTCCTCAAATCCAAGCCGCCTGTTTCTGAGCATCCTAGAGAGAGGAAGGTGGTTCAGCACTAAATATTTACAAAAAATGGAATAGAATTGTTAAGTCATCTTCAGGAAAGAAAGGTGAGTATAAGACCACTGTCGTCATGGTTAAAAGTAATGCATGGAACAGAAAAGAAAATATCAAAGATATCATTAATACAGTAACAACCAGAAAATTAAAAATGCTACACCGATGGTTATATGTAGAAACCTAAGTAACAAGCCAGGTGTGGTGGTGCACACTTGTAATCCCAGTACTTGGGAGGCTGAGACCAGAGGATCCGGGTTCACAGCCAGCCTCAGCTACTTAGGCCCTGTTTCCAAATAAAGAATAAAAAATAGGGCTGGGGGTGTAGCTCGGAGGTAGAATGCCCCTGGGTTCAATCCCCAGTACCGCAAAAAAAAGAAAGAAACCTAAGTAACAGAACTGATTGCTCATAGAATGAGTTTAGATGGTATCAAAGTACATGGGTTTTTGTAAACTTGTTAATTTGACCGAAACAAGAGTTGTTTCAGTAAAGAGAAGCAGACAGAAGCCATATTGTACATGGATGAAGAATGAATTAGAAAACAAAGTAAAAATGTACTTAATACATTTGGAGATGTCTGGTTGGACTCAATGAAAGTATAGCTGGAAAAGGCACCAGACTGCAGTGTGTGTGTGTGTGTAAGAAAAGATTTGATCAATGAAATGATCGGGTGCAATTAAAAGATACATTTAGGAGAAATGAAACAGGCACTGATGAAAGAAAGAGCAAGTTCACAGTTTGGGAAAGGAAAACCAACTATAGTCAAGATTGGTACTGTAAATTTGCCTTGGTAGGAAATTAGTATCCCAGCCGGGCGTGGTGCTTGTAATCCTAGTACTTGGGAGGCTGAGACCGGAGGATTGGTGTTCGCGGCCAGCCTCAGCTACTTAGTGAGGCCCTCCGCAACTTTGTGAGACCCGGTTTCAAAATAAAGGATAAAAAATAGGGCTGGGGGTGTAGCGCAGAGGTAGAACGCCCCTGGGTTCAATCCCTGGTACCGCAAAAAAAATAAAAAAAAGAAATTAGTATCCCAAAATCTGATAGTTTCTCTGTGTTTTCCTCCCTTTTCTATCTCACTAGTAAACCAAGGACCTTTGTTCCTCTCTAACCCTCACTAGAGCAGAAACAGAGACCCAAGGGCACTGCTCACCAGAGGGCTGAGCTAGGGCCTCCTGTGCTTGCCCAAAGTACTGCTTACCCCCTCTCTGTAGTGGGTAAAACTGAACCTTGGGAGAGGGCACAGAGGTCAAGGTGTAACGAAAAAGGAAGGATGGGCAGAGGGTATAAAGAGTCCTTAAAAGTGGACAAAAGGATTCTTTATTAGAAAATTCTAATGGAAGGGATTCAAGAAAATGAGCCATCCTCAAGTGTAGACCTCTTCCCCTTTAAAAATAAATCAAGCTGGGCATGGTGGTGCACGCCTGTAATCCCAGTACATGGGAGGCTGAGGAAGGAGGATCACAGGAGAACAGTACATGGGAGGCTGAGACAGGAGGACAGCCTCAGCAGTGTAGCAAAACTCTCAGCAACCTAGCAAGACCCTGTTTCCAAAATGAATAATAATGAGCCAGGCACGGTGTTGCACACCTGTAATCCCAGTACTTGGGAGGCTGAGAGAGGAGGATCACAGGTTCAAAGCCAGCCTCAGTGACTTAGTGAGACCTTATTTCAAACTAAAAAATAAAATAGGGCTGGGGGTGTAGCCCAGAGGTAGAACGCCCCTGGGTTCAATCCCTAGTACCACAAATAAATAAATAGATAAATAAATAAATAAAAATAGGGCTGGAGGTATAGTTCAGAAGTAGAAAGCCCCTGGTTTTAGTCGCCAGTACCAAAATTAATTAATTAATTAATTAATAACAAAAACCTATGATCGGTTTGTCACTTAGCAGTCATGGATGCATGCAGACCTTGAGAGAGAGCAACATGGGCTTGTGCATTCCAGAGGGAATAAAAGCATTGAGAACCTTACTCTTCATTTTTCTTCTTTTTCATTGCTAGTTTACTAACATTTAATTAGTTAATATTGATTTATAAACATTGGTAACATTCCCACAAAGTTGCCTTTTTAATTATTTTTTGAAATTTTGTTTTGTTTTGTTTTTTGCAGTACCGGGGATTGAACCCAGGGGCGTTCTACCTCCGCGCTACACTCCCGGCCCTATTTTTTTATACTTTATTTTGAAACCGGGTCTCACGAAGTTGTGGAGGGCCTCGCTTAGTAGAGAGAGAGAGAGAGAGAGAGAGAGAGAGAGAGAGAGACAGGGAGGGGGGGAGAGAGAGAGAGAGAGAGAGAGCTGAGGCTGGCCGTGAACCCAGATCCTCCGGTCTCCGCCTCCCAAAGTACTGGGATTACAAGCGTGCGCCACCACGCCCGGCTATTTTTTGAAATTTTTATTGGTACATAATGCATTCATAGTGATACACTCACATATGCACATAACATAATTTGGGAGAACCTTACTCTTTGTTTTTTTGTGGTACTGGGGATTGAACCCAGGGACATTCTACCTCTGAGCTACACCCCCAGCCCTATTTTTTATTCTTTAATTTGAAACAGGGTCTCACTAAGTTGTAGATGACCTCACTGAGTAGGTGAGGCTGGCTGCGAACCCAGATCCTCCGGTCTCAGCCTCCCAAGTACTGGGATTACAAGCGTGCACCACCACGCCCGGCTAGAACCTTACTCTTTAAACCAGATGGAAACAGACAGAAAAAGTTGGGACATTTTCTATGAGTCAGGTAGTAGTGGTTTGCATGCCACTGTTTCACATTCTACTAATTTGCCCATAGTATATTAGCAATGTGGTAGTTAGGAGAAAAAGAATTGGATGGCTGGATCATAGAACTAAGAGATATTTTCCACTTTCTGTCCATATAGACACCATGTTATGTTTCAGGTGTCCAGATGTTAAGATTTGAGTATCATGGGGCCAGCCACCCAACAGACAAATCATTCATTGATTCTAATCGTCATCAATGAAAATTGATACTTTACATGTATGATAGAACCTTGAATAAATGCATGGAATTCTCATTAAGCTTCTGGTAAATACGGCCTCTTCCAAGTGGCCGTATTTAACTCTGGCTTCAGATGTACATATGTATGTATTTTGTGGTGCTGGAGATCGAACCCAGGGACATTCTACCTCTGAGCTACACACCTAGCGCTTTTATTTTTTGGTTTTGGTTTTTGTTTGTTTGTTTTTTTTGTGGTACTGGGGATTGAAACCAGAGGCATTCTATCCCTAATCTGCACCCCCAGCCCTATATTATTCTTTATTTGGAAATAGGGTCTCACTAAGTTGCAGAGGGCTCCACTAAGTTGCTGAGACTGGCCACAAAACTGCAATCCTCCTGTCTCAGCCTCCCAAGTACTGGGATAACAAGCGTGCACCACCATGCCCAGATTTATTCTTTATTTTTGAAACAGGGTCTCAATAAGTTGTGGAGGGCCTCACTAAGTAGCTGAGGCTGGCCAGGAACCTGTGATCCTCCTTTCACAGCTCCCCAAGTACTGGGATTACAAGTATGCACCGCCATGCCCAGCTTATTTTTTGAAACAGGGCCTCACTAGGTTGCTGAGAATCTTGCTACCTTGCTCACGCTGGTCTCCAACCTGCGATTCTCCTGTCTCAGCCTCCCAAGTACTGGGATTACAGGTGTGTGCCACCATGCCTGGCTCCAAACTTATTCATTCACATATTTATTCAACAAATATTAAAGTGTGCAACTATTACATCTTTTGTGTGTGTGTGTGTGTGTGTGTGTGTGGTTCCAGGGCCTTGCTCATGCTAAGCAAGCACTCTACCACTGACCTACATCCCAGCCCCAAAGTGTGCAACTATTATATGCACTCTTTTTAGTAGCCACAGTGAGGCGTAAAAATATGTGTAAGTCATTTGTGGTTATTACCTTCAATGTGATTACATGTAATAAAGGAGATTAAATTTTGTGTGTGTGTGTGTGTGTGTGTGTGTGTGTGTGTGTGTGTTACTTGGGATTGAATCCAGGGGCATTCTACCTCTGAGCTACATCCCCGCCCTATTTTGTTTGTTATTTGGAAACAGGGTCTTGCTAAGTTGCTGACAGCCTTGCTAAGTAGGTGAAGCTGGTCTGGAACCTGCAATCCTCCTGTCTCAGTCTCACAAGTACTGGAATTACAGGTGTTTGCCACCATGACCAGCTGAGATAAAATATTTTGACGAGGAAAATCTGGCTAGAATGATCAGGGAAGACTTCTTGGAGTTAGTGGCACTTGAACTGAGTTTTGAAAGTTGGGAATATTGCAGTAAATGCTAGGAAAAAATTCTAGACAGAGCAAATATCACAAAGGCACTAATAGAATGATGAAGATAGGCTGGGTGTGGTGGCACACGCTTGTAATCCCAGTACTTGGGAGGCTGAGACAGGAGGATCGCAAGTTCAAGGCCAGCCTCAGCAATTAAATGAGACTCTTTCCAAATAAAATATAAAATCGGGCTGGGGGTGTAGCTTGAAGGTAGAAGGCTGCTGAGTTCAATCCCTAGTACCACACACACACACACACACACACACACACGCACGCACACACACACACACAAAAGAATGATGAAGATAGTATTATGAATTATTGAGAAACATGCAAAATTAATATTCTATCTCTAGCTATGGTGTCTGTAAATCTTTCAGTTGCCTGAAGGTGGCAAGCTGGGTTTATATGAAAAACTTCAGCATCAACATTATTTGAAAAAAATCAAACAGTACTATTTCTGTGAAAAAAAAAACCTTTTATCGACACTTAAATCATGAAATAAAAAAGTAACTGGGTATTGTGGCACATACCTGTAATCCCAGTATTTGGGAGGCTGAGACAGGAGGATCGCAGGTTCCAGGCTAGTCTCAGCAACTTAGTGAGACCTTGTTTCAAAATAAAAAATAAAAAGGGCTGGATGTGTAGCTTGGTGGTAGAATGCCCCTGTGTTTAATCCCCATTCCAAAAAAAAGTGCACACTGTAATCCCAGTACCTGGGAGGCTGAGACCAGAGGATCTAGGTTCGCAGCCAGCCTCAGCTACTTAGTGAGGCCCTCCGCAACTTAGTAAGACCCTGTTTCAAAATAAAGAATAAAAAAAATAGGGCTGGGGGTGTAGCTCGGAGGTAGAATGCCCCTGGGTTCAATCCCCAGTACCACAAAAAAAGATTTTTTAAAATTAAAATCTCAATTGAAAGTTGTTTAAACAAATAAAAAATAATGAAGTAGAAGACAGCTGATAAAATCACCCAGAATATAGCATGTTTTTTTTTTTCAGTACCAAGGATTGAACCCAGGGGGGTTCTACCTCCGAGCTACATCCCCAGCCCTATTTTTTTATCCTTTATTTTGAAACCGGGTCTCACGAAGTTGCGGAGGGCCTCACTAAGTAGCTGAGGCTGGCTGCAAACCCGGATCCTCTGGTCTCTGCCTCCCAAGTACTGGGATTACAAGCGTGCGCCACCACGCCCGGCAGCATGTATTTTTGAAGGCATAGAAAATATGAAAAAAAAAGTCAAGGGTTATGGAGGATAGGATGAGAAGATCCAACATATGTCTAAAGGAGTTTCGCAGTGCTGGGATAGACAGAAAGAGAAAGAAGCAATATTTGATTTGATCATCATTGAGCCCCAGATAAGAAAAAAATCATATACACTTAAAGTGAAACACAGAACACAATGGAAAGAGAAAAAATCTTAAAAGCAATCGGATAAAAAATATTTCCTACAAAGGAGTAATAACACATTACCAGCAGAATCCTCATCAACAAAAATAAAGAAGAAAAGACAATAGAATGATAGGCATTTCCACTTTGTTAAAGGAAAGTAACCAAGAAATCTGTTCTCAAACTATCATTCAAGTGTGAGTGAAATCAAGATATTTTCAGATAAATACTAAAATAGTTTATAGTAACAAACCATTGCTTAACATAATACTCAAATATACACTTCGAGATGAGAGAAATTGAGCCCAGGAAAAAGGTTTGATCATAATTACTAACAGTGAGCAGAAAAGTTAGTAAAAATACCGGTAAATATACATTAATATTGAATATTAAAAGCAATAATGATAAGTATTTCTAAGTTGAGAGAGAGAGAGAGAGAGAGAGAGTGTGTGTGTGTGTGTGTGTGTGTGTTACTGGGATTGAACCGAGGGCATTCTACCTCCGAGCTACACCCCTAGGCCTATCATCTATCTATCTATCTATCTATCTATCTATCATCTATCTATTTATTTGTTTATTTTCTTGTGGGTCTGGGAATTGAACCCAGAAGCTTTCTACCTCCGAGCTACACCCCCAGACTGATTTTATTTATTTGGAAACAGGGTCTCACTAGGTTTCTGAGAGCCTCACTAAATTGCTGAGGCTGTCCTTGAAACTGGGATCCTCCTGTCTCAGCCTCCCAAGTACTAGGATTACAAGCATGTGCCACCACACCCGGCTTATTTTATTTTCTAAAATTTTATTTATCATCTTTGTGTGTGTGTGTGTGTGTGTGTGTATGTGTGTGTGTGTGTGTTACTAGGGATTGAACCCAGCAACATTCTACCTCTGAGTTACACCCCCAACCCTATTTTTTATTTTTTATTTTGAAACAGGGTTTAAATTGCAGAGGACCTTGCTAAGTTGCTGAGGCTGGCCACAATTGCTGAGGCTGTGATCCTCCTGTCTCAGCCTCCCAAGTTACTTTTTATTTAGAAACAGGGTCTTGCTAGGTTTCCTAGAGTCTCGCTAAATTGCTGAAATTGTCCTTGAACCTGTGATCCTCCTGTCTCAGCCTCCCAAGTACTGGGATTCCAGGTGAGCACGTCTAGTTGAGAGGCTTTCTGAAATGGTAAACTGAATTATACTAATGACATAAAGAATGGGAGAGAGCAACTTTGTAGGAGTAAATATTGTTCAAAAGAGGCTGACAATACCTTACACCTAGTATAAATTTAAGGGTTAACACCGAATGAATAAAAAGAAAGTGATATTGTTTCTCTAATTGTAAAAGAGAAGCAAAAATAAGTTCTTGTCCATTTTACCATTGTGAGGAAAATACACTTGATAACCATGAACTTCCCACCAGAGAGAAAGCATCCAAGGAAAAATGCATAAAATTAACTAAAAAATAAGTTTATATGTAATTACAATGAGGAAAGATATATTTCAAAACCATGTAAGCCCGTAGTAGGAAAATGGCAAGCTTTGTTTACTGATACTTTTTCTTTATAATAATAATAATATTATTATTATTATTATTATTATTATTATTGGGGCACTGGGGGTTGAATCCAGGGGCATTCTACCTCTGAGCTACATCCCCAGCCCTATTTTTTATTCTTTATTTTGAAACAGGGTCTCACTAAGTTGCGGAGGGCCTCACTAAGTAGCTGAGGCTGGCTGTGAACCTGCGATCCTCCTGTCTCAGCCTCCCAAGTACTGGGATTACAAGGATGTGCCACCACACCCACTACTGATACTTTTTCTGTATCAGCCATGCCCCGCTGAGAAACTCCTTTTAATCACATATTTATAATTAATATTTAGTCTCATATTAATAGTTAATATATTCATGGTACTGGGGATTAAACACCTGTAATCCCAGTACTTGGGAGGCTGAGGCAGGAGGATCACTGGTTCAAGACCAGCCTTAGCAGTTTAGCGAGACTCTCAGCAACCTAGCAAGACTCTGTTTCAAAACAAAAAATAAAAAGGACTGGAGGTGTAGCTCAGAGGTAGAATGCCCCTGGATTCAACTCCCAGTATCAAAAAATTTAAAAAATAATAAAATAAAATTTAAAAAGGCTGGGGGTGTAGCTCGGAGGTAACCTGCCCCTGGGTTCAATCCCTAGTACCACAAAAAATAAATAAGAATTGGTTTACATTCTTCAAGATAACCCATATCAAATTTCAAATAGGGATTTATTTTGAAAATCATTTTGAAATTCAACTTTTAGAAAAGGCCTAAAGAGTGAGCAGCATCAAATATGGAAGTCAGAAATTTCATTTTTCTCTCTCTCCTGTAAGGCCAGGTAAGACTTGTGACCCCTCAGAGAGATCCCCAAGGGCCACCAGTCCATAGACATCCATGCCACTCCGCGGGAGGGCAGATCTGATCCTGAGACCCCACATGGATGCGAGGCCCCTCCTCTCCTTGCCACCACAAAGCCACAAATCCCTCTGTACACACAGACATTATTTTGAAGGGAAATAGGGAAAGAAATGTGAAAGATTTTGCACATACCCCAAAGAAAATGTATTATTCAAAAGCAACTACTTATTTAAACCCAAAAAGACTGTTACCTTCAGTTGACAAATGTTCCTTTTGGGTTGGGTTTTTGCTTTCATTATGGAGCAGGCAGAAGTGTGCAAGGAAAATTAGGCATGTCATAGAGAATAAAAAGCAATCATTTCTTTGCATATTGGAATTATAAACGCGGGTCAATTTTTGACCGCCCTATACACATTTTTATAGGCTTACTATTCCAGATTCTATTTTTCTCCTAGCGTTAACACCATTCCTCAATTTGCATGTATTACCCCTTTTGAAATAAACCATAGTCCCCATTATATTGTCCAAGGCAGCTCCAAATGCAACACCAGCTTTGTCTGTTCTGGAAAGGGCAGGTGGAGAGCACCAAGCAAGAGAGAGCCGGGTTAAGAAAAGATTCAGTTCTTTGTCATTACCAGAAAATGTCCACCCTGCCATTCTGCTCTCCTTTTAAATTTGTTCCTTTCCTTTGGTCTAAATGCACTTACAATTAGCACTATACAAAGCCCAGTGCATGGTGACCACCGTTACTCGCCACTGTGCCTGTCCCCCCCCCCGGGACACAGAACATTTAATAGGCCTGTCACAGCATCTCATGACAAAGGAAAAACACATGGCAGATCGTGATAATGATTTGGTGTCTTTCTGTAATGATGAAAGAAAAACCTGATCTTGCATAATAATCGCTTTGTTATTCGTGGAGCTTCACCCTGGCGTTTCCTCATGAATTTTAATATGCCATCCATTTTCTCACTACTTATCCCCACAATTCTTTGTGAGCCTTCGTAGAGCATTATTCTCTTATCTCTTCCTTTCTTTCAATGATGTAATTATTCTATGGAAACCCAAAGACTTTAGGATGTTGCTTTTTTATTGTATCGGGAGAGCTGGTCTAGGTTGCCATTAAATAACCTGGAAGGATCAAGCTATGCACTTCTGATGTTTGCAATATTTTTTCCAGGACATATGTTATTTAGTTTCAAAATGAGTTTATTTTTTAAAAAAAGTATCTGGGACATCCTGTGATCATAACTGTGTGCCTTTTTAAAGAAATTGTAATTAGTGGCATTCATGCAGGAACATGATTTTGTTCAGGGTTCTCCGAGTTCAGGAAGCATTTGCAATATTTCTCCTCCCTTCTTCTTCTTTAGTGGACATAATTCATATTGAAATTCAGCTCTGTATTGTGTGTAGAAGAGGAGTCTCAAAATTACATAAAACAAGACTAGATTTTTAGCCATTTATGGGTACAAACCGAGTCTTACTTATCTTTGTATTCTGTGAAGTATCTAGCTCAAGGACTTCCAAACAGAAAATCCTCATAAAGATTTGCTTAATAAAAGTGTCTTTTGCAGAAAACAGATCAGTGGTTATCAGGGGCTGGGGGGGAGAAGGAGGGAATTGATGTTGAAGGGGTATAAGGAGATTTTTTACACTGATGGAAATTCTCTACATATTGTTTGTGGTGGTGGTGGCTGTAGGCATTTGCCAAAAAAGTATACACTGAAGCCGGGCGTGGTGACACACTTGATTACAGTACTTGTAATTCCAGTACTTGGGAGGCTGAGACAGGAGGATCACAGGTTGGAGGCCAGGCTCAGCAACTTAGCGAGGCCCTCTGCAACCTAGCCAGACCCTGTTTCAAAATAAAAAATAAAGTAGGGCTGGGGATGTAGCTCGGAGGTAGAATGCCCCTGGGTTCAGTCCTGGTAACACACACACACACACACACACTATACATTGAAACCTGGTGAATTTTATTACATGTAAATTATATCTCAATTCAGCCAACTAAAGAAAGGATCTTGGGATGATATCATGGTTCCCTTGTAGGGAATAACAAATAACAAATGTTTGTTAACAAATAACTAGCAAATTAGTACATTCTTCGCATGAACAAATAACCTGGTTTTAGATCAGATTTGAAAATTCCTAATTTCTTAATTGAATGACCATCAATTTATTAAATACTATGGTGTATCTGGTCCTGTACTAGATGATTTATATTCTTTTTATTATTATTTATTTATTTTTGCGGAACTGGGGATGGAACCCAGGGGCATTCTACCTCTGAGCTACACCCCCAGGCCTATCCTTTATTCTTAATTTTGAAACAAGTCTCACTAAGTTGTGGAGGCCCTCACTAAGTAGCTGAGGCTGGCCATGAACCTGCGATCCTCCTGTCTCAGCCTCCCAAGTACTGGGATTACAAGCGTGCACCACCGCGCCCGGCTTATATTCTTTTTAAAATTCTTGCACCAACAAGTATTGTTAAATAAGAATTGTTATTCCTGTTTATTAAACACTGAGGCTCTGACAGGATAAGTAAATGTATCTACAATCAGGTATTTTATTTATTTATTTATTGTGGTACTAGGGATCGAATTCGGGGCATTCTACCTCTGAGCTACATACACCCTCATCCCTATTTTATTTTATTTATTTTTTAAACAGGGCCTCAGTAATTTGCTGAGGCTGCTCTCCAACCTGCGATCCTCCTGTCTCAGCCTCCCAAGTACTGAGATTACAAGCACATGCCACCATGCCCAGCTAGGTATTTTATTTTTTTTAAATCAGTGCATGCATAAATATAGATTCAAAGAGGCTAAATTACACATTTATTTGTGGTTTAGGAATTTTGAGGAGTCAGATGATTTTGTACAAAAAGTACCTATGTTAATAAAAATAAAAATTTAAATTCAGCAAATAATTATTCGCTTACTCAGGAACTGTGCTAGATATTTCAAGCAGTATAGGACTGAACATATATAGGCTTTGCTTTCAAAGCACATCTCTTATTTAATGGGTATGAGATGTATAAAAAAAGTATCAATATATAGTCAAAGTATAGGGCTAAAGTAAGACTAGAAATAATTTTGCATTCAAGAAGGAAGTACTTTCAACTTTGACTATTGATCAATTTATTTACTTATTTTTATAATGCGGGGGATTAAACCCAGGGGCATTCTACCCCTGAGCTACACCCCAACCATATTTTTTTTTTTTTGCGGTACCGGGGATTGAACGCAGGGGCGTTCTACCTCCACGCTACACCCCC
>PVJS01026657.1:0-26835 GCA_004027185.1 Glis glis
TGATATAAGATAAAAAGAACTGACTAGCTGGGCGTGGTGGCGCATGCTTGTAATCCCAGTACTTTGGGAGGCGGAGACCGGAGGATCTGGGTTCACGGCCAGCCTCAGCCCTCTCTCTCTCTCTCTCTCTCTCTTTCTCTCTCTCTACCTAGTGAGGCCCTCCACAACTTCATGAGACCCAGTTTCAAAATAAAGTATAAAAAAAAATAGGGCCGGGGGTGTAGCTCGGAGGTAGAACGCCCCTGGATTCAATCCCCTGTACCACAAAAAAAAAAAAAGAACTGACTAAGTGAACTAAAAATAACTATAAAAATAAAGTAGGGCTGAAGTTGTATCGCAGAGGTAGAATTTCTCTGGCATCCATTCCCAGTACTACAAAAAGTAGATAAACAAAAAAATCAATCAATCAATAAATAAAACAGGGCTTTTTGTGTACATTGGAGGTAGAATGCCCCTCCAATCCCCAGTTCAATCCCTTGTCTCTCTCTCTCTCTCTCTCTCTCTCTCTCACACACACACACACACACACACACACACACACACACATACACACACTATATTAACATAACTGAAATTGGACTGGAATTGTAGCCCAGGGGTCAAATGAGCTTGTGTTCAATCCCCATTACCACAATAAGTAAATTAATTAATTAATGAACAGTAAAAATAGAAATAAAAGTAAAATTAAAAATAAATTAGTCCTGGTGGCATAGCTCAGAGGTAGAGTGCACCTGGGTTCAATCCTAGCTAACAAAATGAATAAATAAATAAATGATAATAATTAACAAAAATAAATAAACTATAAGTAAAAACAAAGTAGGGTTCGGGGTGTTGCTCCCAACTAGAATGCTCCTGGGTTCAGTCCCAGTATCACAATAAATAAATAAATAAATAAACAAATAAAATATTGCTGTTTGTAGGTAGAGCTAGAATGCCCCTGGGATCAAACCCCCATACTACAAATAAATACATGAATACAGATATAAGATAAAAATAGAAATAAAAATAAAACGAGACTGGAGATGTAGCCCGGGGGTTCAGTATTCCTGGGTTCCATCCCCAGTTCCACACACACACACAAATACCTAAATGCTTAAATAAATGAAGAAATAAAATCAGTTTTGCCATCAAACAGGTCCACTTCTAGCCATGCTTTTAGCCATCTCCTCTTCATTCCATGTGATTTGTGGCATCACCTTCCGTATTCAAGAAATGTTGTGGTGATTTTGTTTGGTTGGAATGTTTTATCGGATTCTCAAAGTGATTATATCACGGCATTTATATCGATTTCTCAGAATATTTATATCACAACACTTATATTGGATTCTCAGAGTGATTATATATCAGCGCTTATATTGAATTCTTACAACATTTATGTCACAGTGCTTATACCGGATTCTCAGAATGATATCACAGCACTTATACTGAATATTACATTATATGTATCACAGCTTTTATATCAGATTCTTGTCGTGGATCTGATATAATTTTGATCTGATCTAAGACAATTTTGGCTTATTTATGTCCTCACATGTAGACTTGGAGTCTTAAATAATTTTTTAGTTTATTTATTTATGTTATATTTAGTTATTTATGTTTTATTTATGTTGTTACTTATGTGGGGCAGCTGGAGAGAACAGCAGAGGACTCCTTTTCCAGTACTTCTCTGCTACTTCTGCAAGTCTCCTCACAGAAGCCTCTTTTATTGATAAGTTTAAACAAAGCGTCTGTTAGTGCCAAACTCTGGATGCACAGAAAGCAATTTATAATTTAGAGAAAAGGGCTATTCTTAGCATACATCAAGGGCAGGCTCATTTCTGATATAGGGACCTTGAGACAGCCCTGCCTGCAGGAATTCTCCTCTCCACAGCTCACTATGTGTGCTGCTGAGATGGTCTAACTGACCTCAGAAATTTAACCCTTGATTGTCCACAACATCTCCTCCCTTTAGTTTAGTATAAGCATGAGAGGAGCAAGCTAAGGAACTTTCTTTTTTGGAACATTCATTGTTTCTCTCCGATTTTACAAACCATGTAAAGAACAAAGAATAAAATTACCACAAGTATTGCCATCCCCAAAATCCCCCATACATGAGTTGAGAAATATTTAAAAGGATTTAAGCTAGCTATATTATCTGCAAGATTATCTCCTACTTCAGCATTAATAAAAGTAGTGGTTTGGGCAATAGCCATAGCCAAAACATGTGACTGTAATTTTAATACATCCAGAGAAACATTGTGAAAGGGGTCTAATCCTACCAAATGATTTTTACCATGAGACCATTTGATATCAGTATCATAATAAGGATTCTTAGTTATACAGTTTTCAGTAACATTATAATGATATTATAATATATAATATATAATATGTAATATATGTTATAATGATATTATAATATATTATATATCATAATGATTATTAAAATGATGTAGATGCTTGTAGTGCAAGTCTTGTAATGCTTCTCCAATCCAAATTACAGAGTCCTTGGGTTGTTGAATTTTCCCAAGAATCTCTTGATCTATATGAACTTGAGTTTGTCAAGTCTCAGTAAAGTTTTTTGAAATTCTTGCAAGTATTTAGTATTTTGTATTGTCTCATGTAAAGCAACAGCAGTGATAGACACAGATGCAGGATGCAATGATGCTGATAAGGATAATGATTTTAGCAGTCAATCACCAGATAAACCTCTCTTTGTTCTTTTTCAAATGGGTTAACAATTCTTGCATGACAATCATCCTAGGGGGCTCTTGCCAAGGTTCTTCAAGAGTAACCTGTATTCACACTGTAACAGGTCATAACATCAGTAACATTTTCCCAAATAGCATGATTGATACATTGCTGTAAAACACAGCTCTGGCATGAAATACATACAAAGTCTCAATGCTATTTTCGAGAATCACTTATTGGGGTTTAACGAATGAAACCCTTGAAAACTATATGAATATTTTGTAAATGATAGTCAAATTGGTTTTGTAAATACCTAATGTTGTCATCACGAGACATATTGAAAACTCCAAGTAAATGATTCTTTACTGATTGCCAATTATCACAGGAATTATTAAATGGGTGCAGTAAAACAATGTTTGGTAAATTGCTAATCACTTTTTAAATGTGATCATGTGGCCATGGCAGCTTGTTATTTTTCTAACCATTTTGCAGCTGCTTCCAGAGCTTGTAGTCTAACCATAATTCCTCTATCAATTTCTACTTGCATTTCTAATTTGTTAGTAACATCTGTGAGAATACTCCTGCTTAAGCTGTATGGATGTTATCTATTAAAGAGACAGTTGTTACAGTAGCCATAGTAATAATAACTGCTGAAATAATAAAAGCTATAAGGGTAGCTAGAAAACTTTTAGGCCTAATTCATTTTAAATATTTTCCAAGAATGTGTAAACTACACTCTTTGGTTTAAGTGCAATTAAACTGCACAGGGAGTCAAATTGCTGCTCTTCTCTTTAGTACTGTGACAAATGATGTATTATTGTTGGTTACATTATTATATGTCAAACAATCTGAAAACCAATAAGGAGGGGAAATACAAAGGTTATACATATCAGTCATTTTCAATAATTGGGAGTACATCCCCCCCATAACAATTCATATGGATGAGTAGTACAAATCATAACAGAATCAGTATCATTAGTAAACAATGATAAAGAGTAATTTTTTTAAAAATTATCATAATAACCATGAGAAAGCTTTCACTCAAAAAAGAGAAGACTTAATCTCTACCATTGTGTCCTTCTGAGTCCATGAGTTGTAAAATAGGTCCTGACAATCCATATTTACTCCAGATAATAGATTGATTGGGATATTCATCAAATTTCAAAGTTTTAGTGCTGTTTTTTAAGTGACCATGTGGTCCCCAATCCAACAAGGTAGCATTATATATTTTATTCCTCTGAGGAGCCTCCACCCAACATGGGGACCACTGTACAGAATTGTGTATCTTTCCAGTCCCCTTTTGGTCTGCATATTGGATATGGTTGTATTGGGACAGTCAGGTTATCTTGATGCCATGAGAAAGGTGAGGTTAGCTAGTTGATTATCTTTCTTTGGTTGATAATATAAGTAAGGTTGTGGCTTTATTTGCACACATGATGCATGATCAGAAGTAGTGAAACAAAATGGCGGATTGCTGGAAAGAAGTGTCACTGGGGTGTAGTCTTGGTATCGGCGATATTCTTGGGGGGCCCCCCTTGGTGGGATCCAGGTTCCGCCTGTCCAATTAGAATCATTAGAAGCAAAAGGGGGTCTGCATGCCACCAAGTTAGTATAGAGAATAAAGGAAGGTTAACGATATGTGCCCAATAAGTATAGTTGCAGGAAGCTAGAGGAAGGAACAGAAGGCACATGCAAACAGGAAAAGTACTCACATGTTTTGCTTGTTGAGATACAATTGCTAAAGAAGCTAAAAATAAATAAGTAGCTGTAGCTGGAGTTCTACTTTCTCCTAGGGCTTCTTGGACTTTTTGATCCATCTGTAATAATACAGAGCCTCTCTTCCAGGATTTCACAACCAAGGGACCTTTCTATGAATCTGAGTCTGGTGTCCATACCAAGACTTGTCACTGAGGCTCAAATTGTGATGGTGATGAATGCCTCTGCAAGGCAGACAGGCCATCATGACAAATATTTTAAAAAAATGTTAAAGTAAATAATGTATGATTAAGTATATTATTTGAGGATGTATCTTTTCCCCCTTTTTTATTTTAAAAAGATATATTTTAAGGGATATATATGTACATATATCTCATTAATATCTAGTAATAATTAATATTATAGCCATAAAGAAGTATTTTATATATTAAATTAGTTTTTATATTTGAAGTGAAACTTAGAATCTGTGGCTCAGTAAGATAACTATAATTATAGGTCTATGTAGGTAAACAAGCTGATAAAAATCAAATATCTTTACACCTTTTATAAATTTAAGAAATTATTAATAATCAGAAATAGACCTATTATCTGGTGTATATTGTATTTTATTTATTTTTATGTATAATAATAAAACATTTATTTAGCCAAATAAACAGATATAAGCTAGGTCTTAAACTGAGGGATTTTTAAATTAATGATATTAGCAGATATATAGATGTAGAAAATTTTTTGCTAAATTTCATTAATCTTTTTATGTGGTTGAGGTTTAAATACAATGTATATTGTATAAAAGACAGCATTTACTGTTTTTTTAACTCAGATGTATTGAACCTATATATCTTTAACTTTATAAACTTTTATAAAACAGATAAAGCTGAGAAACAATATATTTTATATTTAGATGTATACATTTTTATAATTATAGATATATAGGATTTAAAGGATAGTAACCCAGAGTTATAGTTGTTTATTTAGCTTGGGTTATAAAGTAATTATTAAACAGTCTTAAAATATAGACATTTGGGGAGATTAAAGATGGAAGGATAGAGGGAGACAGTGTGCTTCAGTCCCTCTGAGACTCGGAACTCAACCAGCAGGAAGACTGCTTCTTGACAAGGAAAGAAAAGCAGCCAAAACTCAACAAAACAATGACAGTCAAGATGCAGTGGAATAGGAGACAGCAAAGAGAGTAGAGGACTGTAAAGAGCTCCATGCATCTCACCTAGTGAGCAGAGAGTGGTGGCGGTGGCGCCATCTTTGAGGTCACTCTGGCACTGTGGCTCCCAGAGACCTCCATTAAAGAAGCAGAAGATCCCTGTGAAGCCAGCGACTACAGACTATCATCAAAAGCAGTCAACTCAGGACCATGATAAAGCTCAAGTCAGACCAGACCCGCACCTACGAATGGAGACTGCTACAAGAAGCAGTTAGGGTGCCTCTGCTCTGCTCTGCTTCAGCAGCAAGAGCAAGGAGGAGAGACAAAGAAGATGATATAGCCCTTCCCAGGAGTAGCTCAGCATGGAGATCATGGGCAGGTGAGCAACGGCCCTGCCCCAGAGCTCCCCAGGCCTGAGGACATGGATAGGTGAGCTATGGCCCCGCCCCAGAGCACCCCAGCACTGAGGACACAGGCGGGTGAGCTATGGCCCCACCGGGGAACACCCCAGTTTTGTGTATGTATATATATATATATATATATATATATATATATATATATATACACACACACACACATATATAGACATTTAAACCCTGATTTGGTTAAGATGCAGCCTGTGAAGTAGTCAAAGGTTTAAGAATGACAGTAAGCACAAGAGATTATCTTAATAAGATACAATTTTTAAGCTGTTTTTTGTAAATGTTAAGAGCATAAAATCTATTTGTTTTAAATATAAAGAATATAGGAAATAAATTTTTAATAAAAGGAATGTTAGGCTAGTTTTGGAAAATTTTACCATGGGCAGAGTAATATCTAAATAAAACCTAATTGTTTTCATCACAGAATGAATCTATTAAATGTAACTTTTAGAAAAACCTTTAAGCCGGGCGTGGTGGTGCATGCATGTAATCCCAATACTTGGGAGGCTGAGACTGGAAGATCCGGGTTCGTGGCCAGCCTCAGCTACTTAGTGAGGCCCTCCACAACTTAGTGAGACCCTGTTTCAAAATAAAGAATAAAAACTAGGGCTGGGGGTGTAGTTCAGAGGTAAAATGCCCCTGGGTTCAATCACCAGTACCACAAAAAAAAAAAAGAAAAACCCTTTAAATAATCTCCTTTAATTTTAACCAACTTTATTACATATACAAAACTTTTTTATCTTTTATAAATCACTTGTAACTTTTTTAACCCTCTGTTATTTGCTTAACAGATATATAGAATAAAAATTTTTCATACAAAATTTTCCTTTTTATTTAAAGGTATTTTAAACTTTTTTATTAAAATATCTCATTATTTATTAGATTTTTATATTTAAAAATACCTATAAAATCTTTTAATATTGATAAATTACCTTTTTTAGGTAAGATAAAATACTTTGTTTTTAATAGTTATTCTTCAAAACACAGCCTAATAATTTTAGCCCTATATATAGAATCACATTTTAATTAGAATTTTAACTCAGCAATTTATGTCTAGTTAATGTCCAAAAGAAGGCAATCCCAAACTGTTGTTTACATATGTGAAAAACACATTTAATAGACTCAAACATATTGTATTTTGCTGATGTTAAAAAGCCAAGAATACTTTATATTTAGTCATTAATGTTTAGTATTTTAATTTACTTATATACGAAATAAAATTTTAAAGATAGACATTTTTATGAAAGTTTTTACCATTTATATTTATTTAATTTACCCACTTTAATAGTTGTTTTTGATTATCTGTGAAAACCAAGATATCAAACCAGTTATCATTTTAAGCCTTCTTTCCTGCAAAGGAAAAAAAAACTAAATAAAAATAGTCATTATACTTTAAATATCTAACAAACATAGATTCATTACTGATTAGCAAGCATCCTGGAAAAGAATCATGATAATAATTCTTAAAAATCTCTTTTATTTTTATTAACAAATATAAATTAACTTATTTTTAAGAAAAATTAAGTCACGTGAACTAAAAGGCATTTGGATCCATTTTTGTTGTTATTGTCATTATTATTCTTTTAAATTTAGGAGTACTCATTTATTTGAAAGTCAATTTCGGTATAATAGACAGACAATACACTTACACATACAGACATATATAAACATAGGCAGAAAACAAATATCTTATAACTTTAATTTGCCAGGCATTTTATTTTTATAGGTAGGTTCTAAACATAGTTTTAAAGTTTTAGATATTAAAACATAACTATTATAGACATCTGTTGTGTGCCAGTGAGCACCAGACCATAAAATAGAGAACACAAACATGAAAGCCTATATAGCAGAAGACGTCTGAGATAGGGTCTACCAGTCAAGGCTGATACTAAAATCAAACGATTTAGGTGGCCACTTGTCACCTTGAGGAAGACTTCATACCAGATACCACCACTGCTTATCCCCTTTCTTAAAGTACTAAACAGATATTAGCCCTTGAATAGCTGTTGAGCAGGAGGAGAAAAAAACCCAAGAAAGTAGAGACATAGAAAGTCTTTAGTTAGACAAAACAAAAATAAACCAAAACAAAAAATATATACACACAAACTCAAGGTGAATTTTAAAAAATCCATGAGCTCAAAAGTGAAAGGCTGTGGTTTTTGTAGTAAAGAGCTCTGTTTTGCTGTAAATTTGTCTTATTTTTTTTTCTTTTTGTCAGTGAGGGGGTGGGGGTTAGATTGTAGCTTTAGAATCCTAGAATTAACAATTAGAGTGTAAGAGAACAAGCAACATTAGAAAATGGAATTATAAATTTTTTTAAATCCTGAGATATGCATCCCTTACTATATTTTAAAAGACAGATATTATTTTAAGAAGAGGTCAATAAAGAGTGAGTGAGAGCTTTGTAATTATGAGTTGGCTGATAGCTAGATGACATTGTTTTAAGAATTTTTTTTTTTTTTGCTAAAAGAGCTCTGTAAACCATTTTTTGTTATACTTTGCTTTAATTTCTAAAATACCCGAAAAGGCAAAGATTTATGTATTCTTCCCTTGAACCCTGATGACAGGGAAAGCCAGTATTTCTCTAATGATAGCAGCCCCCATAAGCAGGCAGCTAGTACAGGATCTGATGTTTTAGATGAGAAAGGAAACTTTTTCTCCTTGTGCAAAAGAATCCCAATTCTGGAGGCTATCTGCCCTCTAGTGAGGGAAAGGTGTTATGTCCCTTGGAAACTGTATGAAAAAGCAATTTCATGTACTTAATATGAGAGGAATTCTTCCCCATGTTATCTGGGTGTGAGATTCCCTTTCCAAACTGGTCAGGACCTTTGCGGTTGAAGGGATGCAAGGCACTCACCCAAAAATGAAGCTTACTTGCTTCAAAAGTCCCTGTTCAAGACACCAGTTTCCACAATCACTTCTCAGTAGCCACAAACAATTTAGGCTTATTCCTGTCCTCACATGTAGACTCGTAGTCTTAAGTCATTTTTTATTTTATTTATTTATGTTTTATATATTTAGTTATTTATGTTTTATTTAGTTAGTTATTTATGTGGGGCAGCCAGAGAGAAAAGCAGAGAGCTCTTTTTCCAGTACTTCTCTGCCCTCTGCCAGTCTCCTTACAGAAGCCTCTTTTTATGATAAGTTTAAACAAAGCATCTGTTAATGCCAAACTCAGGATACATAGAAAGCAACTTGTAATATAGAGAAAAAGGCTATTCTTAGCACACACAGTGCTGAGATGGTCTAACTGACCTCAGAAATTTAACCCTTGATGGTCTGCAACAGATTCTCTCTGTATGTATATCAGAGCACTTTTATCAGATTCTCAAAGTGTTATATTGAAGCATTTATATCAATTCCTCACAATATTTATATCGCAGCGCTTATATCGAATTCTCGCAATAGTTATATATCACAGCACTTTTGTCAGATTCTCAAAGTGATTATATCACAGCGTTTATATCAATTCCTCACAATATTTTATCACAGCTCTTATATAGGATTCTCAATGTATTTAAATCACTGCACTTTTATTGAACTCTCACAGTGATTATATAATGGCATTCATATCAAATTCTCTCAATATTTCTATCACAGTGCTTATATTGGATTAGCACTCTATATCACAGCGCTTTTATCGGATTCTCATATTGATTATATTTCAGCATTTATATAGATTTATCACAATATTTATATCACAGTGCTTATATCGTATTCTCAAAATGATTATATCACAGTGTTTATATTGAATTCTCACAGTACTTATATCACAGGCAGAGAGGTTATGATTGCAGGTTCCAGGCTGAAAACAAAAAAGGGCTGGGTGTGTAGCTCTTATGTTGAATGCCCCTGCATTCATTCCCCAGTGCTATAAAAATAAATAAGTAAATAAATAGGCTGGTGGTGTAGCTGGGAGGTAGAATGCCCCTGAGTTCAATTTCCAGTACCACAATAAAAAACAAATAAATAAAATAGTGCTGGGGGTGTAGCTCAGAGTTAGAATGACCCTGGTTTCAATCCCTAGTATATATATTTATTAAGAATAAATAAATGAAATGAAATGAAAAAATTAAATATAGAAATAAAGTAGGGCTGGGGTACAGCCTAGTGGTAGAATTTCCCTGTGTTTGTTCCCCAGTACAACCATAAATAAAAAAATAAATACATAAACAAATGATAAAATAATATAGCACTGGCAGTGTTGCTCTGATGTAGAGTGACCTTGAGTTCAATACCCAGTACCAATAAATAAATAAAAAACTAAATAAAACATAGAAATAAAAATAACATAACAATAAAATAGAGCCGGGGATGTACTTCAGAGGTAGTATGTCCCTGGTTCAAATGCCAGTACCACAAAAAATGACTAAATAAATATGAAAATAAAAATAAAAATGACATAAGGCTGGGGATGTAGCCCAGTGGTCGAATGCCACTGTGCTCAATCATCACTATGACAATGAATGAATGAATGAATGAATAGAAATAAAAATTAAATTAAATTAGGCCTGGGGGGTGTAGCTCAGAGGTGAGTGCCCCTGGGTTTAATCCCCAATAATAAATAAATAAATAAATAAATAAATAAATAAATAAATATATGATAATAAAAATAAAAATAAATGAACATAATAAAAACAAAAATAAAGCAAGGCTGGGGGTGTAACTCAGAAATAGAATGCCCCTGGGTTCCATCCCCTGTGCCACAATAAATAAATAAATTGATTAATTGATGAATAGAGCTGTTTGTGTAGTTCAGAGGTAGAATGCTATTGAGATCAAATCTCAGTACCACAAATAACAAATAAATAAGTAAATAAATACATAATAAACAAATTAGAAATAACTATAGAAATAAAAATAAAGTAGGGCTGGGGATGTACCCTGGGGTCAAATGCCCCTAGGGTCAGTTCCCAGTACCACAAATAAATACATGAATACATAAATAAATGAGGAAATGAAATCAGTTTGTCCTTCAAACAGGTCAACTTCTACCAATGCTTTTAGCCATCTTCTCTTGCATGCCCCTTTCATCGTCCACATGAATTACAGAATCGCCCACTTTATTCAAGAAACGTGGTGCTTCTGTTTGGTGGAATGGATGTAATCATGGCTGCAGAAGTGGCAGGTTTGAGGAAGGGAAAGTTTCCCTGTGCGTCTCTCCATTGAAGTCTTTGCATGCGTCTCTTGGTAAGGTTGGAGGATTTCTCCACTGGAGTGTTCACAGCTGTGGGTGGTATCCATGCAGGCACTTGGGTCTTGGTTCTCTAAGCACCATCAATGTCCAGGCATGAGGCAGCTCAGTGTGACCCTGGCATCGCGTTCCTTGCGCGCTTCCAATCTCAAGCAGGGCTCCACTTGGACTTCTTTCACTGAGAAATCTTTCATGGGTGAGGTGGTCAGGAGAGGTGTTCAAGCAGGACTGTGTCATCACAAGCCAGATGAAACAAGACATAAAGAAAGGCAGGTGTGCGGCCTCCAGGAGGAGCCTGCTCTCCTCACAGGTCTGGGTGCACTGCAGTGTTTTGTATGGATGGGGCCAGTTGCCCAGTGGTGGCTCCTGGAGCAAGGGTGGGTCTGCTTCGGATTTTCTTGTGGCAAGTTAAGCATCTGCTGTTGAAACTGCCATGCTGGAACTTCCTGCCAAGAAGAAGCACTGAACAGCAAAAAGGGAACTTACCCCCTCCCCCGCCCCCTTGAAGAACTTGCAGCTGGGGCCCAAGCAGGGCTGAGCAAACTGTTAGAAAACGGAAACCTGCCCAAGAAGTCCTAATTGAAAGTGGAACTCCAGTTAATTTTTAATACATATTTATGCCTAGCAGAGGACCTTAGTAAGACCTTGTTCCAAAAATAAAAAACTAAAATAGGATTGGAGGTGTAGCTCAGAGGTAGAATGCCCCTGGATTCAATTCCTGGTAAGTAATAAACACACACACGCACACATACACAATAATTATTTATATATGATTAATAGATTAAGAAACAAAATTGAAAAACCAAGTCAGTTTAAAATAAGTGTCAATTCTGAGTCATTCTAAATCATAAAAACCATTTCTGAAATTTAAAATGGATAAAAACAACCTTTGATAAGAAATATATACTGAACAGAATGGGAAAGTCCCATATTTAAGAAAATTGCAAGTAATAGTCGTATGGGGTCCTCGTCTTACTGAGCCCAAGAATGAAATCTGCAGCCACAAGGAAAGTGAAAGTAGGAAGTTTATTCTAAGGAGCAAGAAACAAGCAGAGAGACAGATCACCCCTAGGGGCCTTGACTGGATCCACCAAAGAGAGTAGCAGGGTTCAAGCTTCCATGCAGGGGACAGGTCCAGAGAGGGTAGCCACTATTCGTGCCTATCATAGGGCTTTATAGATGTTTGAAGCCCCTTTGTATAGACGTTAACTAATGAGGAAATCCCCAATTTTCTCCCAGTTTTTCTTAACTTAGTTAATCTGTCATCTATGGCCTTTAATTTCCTGAAGTCATGAGACTGTTCTGCATCTTGTTACCTGGTCTATATATAACAATGATCCATGAGTCAAGGTTGGTGCACATAGATCTTTGGTTCTTAACATTTTGGTCCCATTCCTCCATAATTAATGGTTCACATTCAAGTAAGATGAATAGGGAACCACCTTCCTTCAATGACGGGAGGTGTCTGGGTTTTGTTTTTCTTAACCTTTATCTCCTGGGAGTCCTGTTCCCTCACTGCCTCTCCAATAAATAACTAACTCCTCAGTAGCAAAACTGAAAGTTTGCCAGAAATGTCAGGAGAAAGAGAATAAACAATCCACAAGGTACACTAAAAGCAAATGTCAGCGCATTTTTATTCGGCCAATGAAGAGTTTGGGAACAGGATCTCTTGCCAGAGAGAGGTCAGAAGACTGGGTGTTTTCTCTTAAATTGGCTTGCTACTCAAGATGACCTGGCAGGACTCCAGGGCGCTGAGAAAACCACTGGACAACAGAGCCAGGTCAGGAGCCCTGAGAACACCAGGTGTGGGTTCCAGCGGTGGCGGCTGCAGGTGGGCTCGACCCCGGGAGGCGCCCTCTGTCCTCGCAGGTCTGGGTGTCCTGCCGTGTGTCACGGGGAAGGGGCCAGCTGTCCCGGGCGGCTCCGGGAGCATGGGTGGGTCGGCTTCCGCTGCAGGCTCCCCCTCTCCTGCCAGAGCCTCTGGTTTCTCGCGTTCTGGATTTCGGGCTGCCGCTGAGCTGGGCTCGCTGGGTTGCAGGGCGCTCCGCACCCCGCAGCAGTCCATTCCACGCGGGCACCCCGCGCCGCTGCCCGCCAGGCTGGAGAGCAGTTCCCGGGGCAACTGCTGTCCGCTGCTGTCCAAGTCGGACTCTCCCAGGACAGGGTGGAAAGGGAGAGGCCAAGGTCCTGGGTCTTCTGAGCTCGGCACGGGGGAGGCTGGGGCTCTGGCGCCACCTCGGCCTCATCCAGAGCCGGCTTCACGCACCCAGAGAATCCTGCTCCTTCCTGAAGTCCAGGGCCCCAGCGCAGAAGCGTTTGCACCTAGGAACGGGGAGGCGGAGCAGCGGGGCCCTGGCCAGTCGCGGTATTTTTGCTCCTCCGGGTGGTGGGTGGAGGCAAGCCCGAGTGTCAAACCGGGTGGTGACGAACTCCACAAAAGCGGTAGACAGAAAGCAAATCGAGAACCTTTGAGCAAGCGTACTAAACCGAGAGAAAGAAGCGATTACTTCGCAGCGCCAAAAGCGGACCTCACACTGATTGCCACACAGCGCCCATTTCGGATCCTCACGGCGATCCCATCGCAGCGTTGATACCGAATTCTCACAGCGTTTCCATCACGGCGCTCATGTCGGATTCTTGCAGTCATCTTAACACAGCCTTTATTCCTCATTCTTAAGTCGATCGTATCACAGCGTTTATGTGCATTTCTCACGATTTTTAT
Organism: Glis glis; assembly: GCA_004027185.1. Classification (NCBI taxonomy): domain Eukaryota; kingdom Metazoa; phylum Chordata; class Mammalia; order Rodentia; family Gliridae; genus Glis; species Glis glis. The sequence goes on from PVJS01026657.1 coordinate 13,878, forward strand.
ACCGTTGCGCTTATGTCGGATTCTTGCAGTCATTTTAACACAACCTTTATTCCTCATTCTTAAGTCGATCGTATCACAGCGTTTACGTCGATTTCTCACGATTTTGATACCACGGCTCTTAGACCGGCTTTTCACCGTGAGTGTAAGGCAGGGCTCAGATGGGCTCCGAGAGCGCCGAGACGGGCTTGAACCGGTGCTGATATGGGACTTTCTTGCCACCGCCCCCCAGGACTTCCCGCCCAGGAGAATCTCGGCTGACTGGCTGAAAGGGAACTTGCCCCCGCCCCCCAAGAACCCGCAGCCCGGGCCCCAGCAGGGCTGAGCAAACTGTTAGAAAACGGAAACCTGCTGCGGATTAAGACGCTTCCGAAGTCGGTTAAGACGACTCAGAAGTCGCAGGCAAAGCAGGCGGCTGTGATACCGGCTTCACTGAATCCGGACCTGAAACCGCGTTCATGGCGGCGCTTCAACTCTCAAGCAGGGCTCCCCTTGGACTTCTCACCCCAAGAAATCCTTAAACCGGGGCTTGTTCAGAAGATGAACTTTTTAAAGCATGACTAAGAAATCACTGGCAGGAAAAAGAAAAGAAAAGAAACCCCGGGGTTGCTGTGTTTCAAGAAGGTCTGCCTGAGGCAAAGAAATCCTTCATGTTCTAGGTTACATCCCACTTGAAGGACGATTTTAGAAATCGCACACAAGGTGACCGCGACCTTCTCTGCCTACCCAGTGCGCCTGCCAGGAGAAAGAAGTCACAAACACAGCCCAAAGTGAGATCTGGTAGGCCTTAGTCATCGGTAGCACTCAGATAACGGGCTAAGTCCTGTGCAAATGTAATGGGAAGCAGTACTACCTGTGCAAATCATTAGAAATCTCTCAGAACTGGTTATCTGTGCACAGGTCCCACTGTAGGCGTTCCGTGGTCCTGGGGGGTGAAGTAGCAAGACTAATAATAAACAGGTCCTTGTGTTGGCTGTATTAAAATGACTGAGTGTGAGCTGCAGTGAAATGCAATCTTTAAATACAAAGAGAGCTTTTAAAATAAAGCAAGGCTGATGGTGAAATGAAAGTAAAGAAATGAATACAGGAAATGAAATAAACTACAATAGATTAAAATTTAGGAACATATGAAAATTTAGCGGATATGAAATGAAGTGTAGAGGAATGTGTTATGTATGTATCAAAAATGCAAATAAAAATCACTGAGTATTAAAAACTATAATTGAAAAATATTTTAAGACAGGCAGGGCGCATCACATCTTTAATCTCAGTACTTGGGAGGCCTCAACAATAACAACAAAAGTGGATCCAAATGCCTTTTAGTTCATGTGACTTAAATTTAAAAATATATATAAGTTAAATTATATTTGTTAATAAAAATAAAAGCAAAAAATATTATTAAAATTATTAACATGATTCTTTTCCAGGATGTTTGCCATTCAGGAATGAATCTGTCAATTTTTTTAGATGTTTATAGTGTAATGACTATTTTCATTTAGTTTTTTTTTTCCTTTAAGAAAGAAGGCTTAAATTGCTAACTATACTTGATAGATATCTTGTTTTTCACAGAAAATATAAAACAACTTTTTAAGTAGGTAAATTAAATAAATATACAGGGTAAAAGCTTTTATAAAAATGTCTATATTTCAAAATAAGCTAAATTGTATATAAGAAAGTTGAAGTACTAAACACTAATTACTAAATATAAAGTATTCTTATCTTCATTACATCAGCAAAAGGCAATATGTTTGAGTCTATTAAGTGTTTTTCACATATGTAAACAACAGTTTGAGATTGCCTTCTTTTAGACATCAACTAAACATAAATTGCTGAGTTAAAACTCTAATTAGAATGTTATTCTAGCCCGGCGTGGTGGCGCACGCTTGTAATCCCAGTACTTTGGGGGGCGGAGACCGGAGGATCCAGGTTCACAGCCAGCCTCAGCTCTCTCTCACTTTCTCTCTCTCCCTCTCTCTACCTCGTGAGGCCCTCCGCATCTTCATGAGACCCGGTTTCAAAATAAAGTATAAAAAATAGGGCCGGGGGTGTAGCTCAGAGGTAGAACGCCCCTGGGTTCAATCTCCGGTACCACAAAAAAAAAAAGAATGCTATTCTATGTATATATGGCTAAAAAATTTTTAGGCTGTGTTTTGATTAACAACTATCATAAACATAAGGTATTTTATCTTACCTAAAAAGGTAATCTATCAAAATTAAAATATTTTATAAAGCTTTTTAAATATAAAAAATATAATAGTTAATAAGATATATTATAATAAAAAGTTAAAAATGATTTTAAATAGAAGGAAAATTTGTAGGACAAATTTTATTCTATACTTTTTTTTTTTTTGCAGTACCGGGGATTGAACCCAGGGGCGTTTTACCTCCGAGCTACACCCCCGGCCCTATTTTTTATACTTTATTTTGAAACCGGGTCTCACGAAGTTGCGGAGTGCCTCACTAAGTAGCTGAGGTTGGCTGCGAACCCGGATCCTCGGACCACCTCCCAAATACTGGGATTACAAGTGTGTACCACCATGCCCGGCATTCTTAAACCTTTGACTACTTCACAAGCTACATCCTACCAAATCAGGGTTTAAGTGTCTATATTTTAAACCTGTTTAGTAAATTGCTTTATATCCCAGGCTGAATAAACAACTATAACTCTGGGTTGTTATTTTTAAAATCCTATATACGATAACTATAAATATGTATACATCTAAAGATAAAATATATTATGTTACTCAGCTTTATCTAAGGATTTTATAAAAGTTTATAAAGTTAAAGATATTTAAGTTCAATATATTTGAAATAAAAAACAGTAAATGCTCTCCTTTATACAATATGTATTATTTTAAACCTCCACCATAAAAAAGATTAATAAAATCTTTAAAATTTCTACCTTCTATACATGCATTATACCATTAATTAAAAAATTCCTGTCCATTTAAGACCTAGCTTACATCTGTTTGTTTTGGCTAAATACATATTTTATATATATAAAAAATAAAATACAATTGTAAACTAGATAATAGGTCTATTTCTGATTATTAATAATTTCTTAAACTTATAGAAGGTACAAAATATTTGATTTTTATCAACTTGTTTACCTACATAAACCTATAATTACAATTATCTTACTGAGCCACAGATCCTAAATTTTACTTCAATTATAAAACTAATTGAATATATAAAATCTAATTGAATATATAAAACACTTCCTATGGCTATAATATTAATTATTACTAGATATTAATGATGTATCCCTTAAGTATACCTTTTAAAATAAAAAATGGGGAAAGATGCATCCTCATATAACATACTTAATCATATATTATCTGCCTTAAATTTTTTTGTGTGTGTGTGGTACAGGGGATTGAACCCAGGGGCATTCTACCTCTGAGCTACACCCCCGGCCTTATTTTTTATCCTTTATTTTGAAACCAGTTCTCACGAAGTTGCTGAGGGCCTCACTAAGTAGCTGAGGCTGGCCTCAAACCGGGATCCTCAGGTCTCAGCCTCCCAAGTACTGGGATTACAAGTGTGTGCCTCCACGCCCCAGCTGCCTTAAATTTTTAAAATATTTGTCATGATGGCCTGTTTATCTTACAGAGGCATTCATCACCATCACAATTTGAGCTTCAGTGACAAATCTTGGTACAGACACCAGACTCAGATTCATGTAAAGGTCCCTTTGTCATTAAATGCTGGAAGAGAAGCTCTGTTTGTATTGTTACAGATGAATCAGAAAGCCCAAGAAGTCCTAAGAGAAAGTGGAGCTCCAGCTTTGGCTACTTCTTTGTTTTTAGCTTATTTAGCAATTAGATCTCGACAAGCAAAACATGTGAGTACTTTTCCTGTTTACATGTGCCTTTTGTTCCTTCCTCTAGCTTCCTGCAACTATACTTATTGGGCACATATCGTTAACCTTCCTTTATTCTCTTTACTAACTTGGTGGCAAGCAGATCCCCCTCTTGCTTCTAATGATTCTGATTGGACAGGAGGAACATGGATCCCACTGAGCGAATATCACCAATACCAAGACAACACCCCAGTGAAACCTCTTTCCAGCAACCCACCATTTTGCTTCACTACTTCTGATCATGCATCATGTGTACAAATAAAGCCACAACCTTACTCATTATCACCCAAAGAAAAATAATCAACTAGCTAATCTCACCTTTATCGTGGCATCATCAGATAACTCGTCTACCCTAGTGCCACTATATCTCATAGGCAGACCAAAAGGGGGCTGGAGATATAAACACTATTCTGTGCAATGGTCCCCATGTCGGATGGAGGCTCCTCAAGGAATAAAATATATAACACTACCTTGTTGGATTGGGGACCACAAGGTCACTTGAAAAGCAGCAATAAAACATTAAAATTTGGCAAATATCCCAACCAACCTAGTACCTGGAGTTAAAATGGACTGTCAGGACCTATTTTACAACTTATGAACTCAGAAGGATATATAAGTTCCCTGCTTTCACAATGGTGGAGAGTAAGTCTTCCCTTTTTCTGAGCAAAAGCTTTCTTATGGTTATTATATAGATTCTACAAAATTACTCTATCATTTTTTAATAATGTTACTGATTCTGATATGATTTGTACTACTCATCTATATGTATTGTTATGGGGGAGTTGAAATGACTCCTATGGAGCCGGGCGTGGTGGCGCACACTTGTAATCCCAGTACTTTGGGAGGCGGAGACCAGAGGATCCGGGTTCACGGCCAGCCTCAGCTAGCTCTCTCTCTCTCTCTCTCTCTCTCTCTCTCTCTACTTAGTGAGGCCCTCTGCAACTTCGTGAGACCCGGTTTCAAAATAAAGTATAAAAAAATAGGGCCGGGGGCGTAGCGTGGAGGTAGAACGCCCCTGGGTTCAATCCCTCGTACCGCAAAAAAAAAAAAAGAAATGACTCCTATGTATAACCTGTGGTGAAATGAAAATAAATGAATAAATACACTAAATGAACAAAACTACAATACAAATAGATTAAAATTTAAAAACACCTGAAAATGTAGGGGATGTGAAATGAAGTGCAAAGAAACGTGATGTTTATATATATTTATATATATAATGCAAACAAAAATCAATGAGTATTAAAAGTTATAATTGAAAAATATTTTATACCAGGCACAGTGGCAGCACACCTGTAATCCCAGTACTTGGGAGGTCTTAACAGGAGGATCACAGTTTTGTGCCAAGCAGAGGACCCTGTTCCAAAAATAAAATAGGATTGAAGGTGTAGCTCAGAGGTAGAATGCCCCATATTCAATTCCTGGTAACTAATACACACACACACACACACACACACACACACACACACAGATATATATATATATATATATATATATATATATATATATATGATTAAAAGATTAAGAAATAAAATTGAAAAACCAATTCAGTTTAAAATAAGTGTCAAATTCTGAGTCACTCTAAAACCATACATTTCTGAAATTTGAAATGGATAAAAAACGCTTGAGAAGGAATATATACTGAAAAGAGTGTGAAAGTCCCATATTCAAGAAAATTGCAAGTAGTAGTCTTATGGGGTCCTTGTCTTTCTGAGTTGAAGAATGAAATCTGCAGCCACCAGGAAAGTGAAAGCAGGAAGTTTATTCTAAAGGAGCAAGCAAGCAGAGAGGCAGATCACCCCTAGGGGCCTTGGCTGACTTTAGAGTCCAGCACCATCAATCAATCTCACACCGCCTTTCCCCAAAGTCCACTGGGTCCACCAAAGAGGGTAGCAAGGTTCAAGCTTCCATGCAGGGACAGGTCCGGAGAGAGTAGCCGGTATTGCTGCTGAGCATACGGCTTTATATATGTTTGAAGCCCCTTTGTATAGATGTTAACCAAGGAAGAAAACCCCCGTTTTCATCCAGTTTTTCTTGACTTATAGTTAATTTTTCATCTATGGCCTTTAATTCCCTGAAGTCATGAGACTGTTCTGCATCTTGTTACCTGGTCTATACATAGCTACGGTCCATGAGTCTAAGGGTGGTGCACATAGATCTTTGGTTCTTGACATCTTAGCTCTACTCCTCCACATTTAATTGTTCCCATTCAAGTCCAGTGAACAATAGGGAACCACCTTCCTTCTTTTGGGGTGAGGGAAGGATACGGATTTTGTTTTTCTTAACCTTTATCTCCTGTGAATGCTGTTCCCTCAATGCTTCCCTAATACCTAACTCCTCAGTAGCAAAACTGAAACTTCATCAGAAATGTCAACAGAAAGAATAAACAATGGACAAGGCACACCAGAAGCAAATGTCCGTGTGTTTTTATTTTGCCAATGAAGACGTTTGGGAACAGAATTTTTTCCCCCAGGGGGAGGACAGGAGGCGCGGGCTGTTCTCAAGGCTGCTCTGCTGCCCAGGATGAACCAGCAGGTCCCCCAGGGCAAGGGGAACACTACTGGACAACTCAGCCAGGTCAGGAGCCCTGAGAACACCAGGCCTGGGCTCCAGCGGTGGCGGCTGCAGGTGGGCGGGACCCGGGAGGCGCCCGCTGTCCTCGCAGGTCTGGGTGTCCTGCTGTGTGCCATCAGGATGGGTGAAGCTGGCCCTGGCGGCTCCTGGAGCATGGGTGGGTCGGCTTCCTCTGCAGGCTCCTCTTCTCCCGCCACAGCCTCTGGGTTCTCGCGTCCTGGACCCTGGGCTGCCGCTGAGCTGGGCTCGCTGGGTTGCAGGGCGCTCCGCACCCCGCAGCAGTCCCTTCCACACGGGCACCCAGCGCCTCTGCCCGCCAGGCTGGAAAGCAGTTCCCGGGGCAGATCGCTGCTGTCCAAGTCGGACTCTCCCAGGACAGGGTGGAAAGGGAGAGGCCAAGGCCCAGGATCTTCTGAGCTCAGCACGGGGGAGGCTGGGGCTCTGGCGCCACCTCTGTCGAATCCGGAGCCGGCTTCATGAAGCCCAGAAAATGCTCCATCTCTGAGCCCAAGGACTGCAGCATAGAAGTGTCCGCAATGATAAATGGGGGAGGCAGAGCAGTGGGAGCCATTGCCCGTCGCGGTATTTTTGCTCCTCCTGGTGGTGGGTGGAGGCAAGCCCAGAGTGTCAAACCGGGTGGTGGCAAACTCCAGAAAAGCAGTAGACATCATTCAAAACGAGAACCTTTGAGTAAATGTACAAAACCGAAAGAAAGAAGCTCAACAGACAAACAGCGAGAAAAAAAAAGAAATGAAACGTACAAGCCACCGGGTGCTTGCTTGGCAGGCGCGCAGGGACCAGGAAACCCTAAGTATTGGGGAAATCAGCTTTGCTGCCTCCAAATCCTTTCACCTGAGGCTCTGTGTCTAGGGACTTGAGAAGGAATAACCTATGGCGTTAGGGCCGCTGAGACGCCGCCAGCGCTAGCACCTGGGCAGTAGCTCTCTTGTACACAAAGGAATATAGCTTCGGTCTCGATCAGTGGTGTGTCGGGAGCTATGTCCTTGGTTTAGAGTTGTAAATATAGCCCTGAGAGGTACAAGCTCAACCAAAGGTGCAGGTTGAGATCTGCTGATAAGTGTGCTGTGTTTTTTACAACAGCTAAATGTTCTCAGAGGAGAGACTTGACCCCGGAAGGGGGGAGAAGGTTGTCTGGGAACATTCTGTTTGTCCAGACAAATGTTAACATTGTATGGTGAAAGGACTTTGTATCTTTTTCTGATGCTCTAGGAAGGTATATAAGGACTGGGCAAAATAAAGTCCGGCGGCAGTATTAACTGTGAGCCTTCAACCTCAAACTTGTGTCCCTGTGTGATCAATCCCGACACCCTCCCTCCGCAGAGACTCGGTCCAGGCTGCGCGGGCGCGGCAGTGGTGCTGCCTTCCAGAACCAGCAGGCTCCTCAACCTGAGTGCAGCTCCACTGGAGAAATACGCTCGTTCCTGCAGGGAACAGACTAGGTCTGAAGGTCGCGCTGTGTTAGAATAGCGCCACCTCGCGGTCCTAGGAAACCTCCAGCGGGTCAGGGGCTGGGTGCAATGGCTGCGAGGCACTTTAATTTGACAAAGAATTTTGCTGTTCCTAAGAGGATCTCTCTTTCCTTAAGCCAGTTTCCCAGGGACCACACTGCGCTGTGCTGCCTTCTTCAAGCTCTCCATTTGGAAGATACACAGCTAGATTGACGAGGTTTCCGATCGTGAAGCTGTGTCTGTGCTGTTTGGGCAAATGTAATTTTTGTCATGCAGTGTTCAGACATCTGCTTGGCAGGTCTGGACTGTAGCTCAATAGGACAGTGCATTTGTAAAGGCACTTAAACAGTTAAAGCAAAATTCTAGCAAGTCTGACTCAGGCCTTTGCTAAAATAACAGAATGTCCTTGGTAAAAAAAAAAACCCTGATTCAAACATCTGTTGGGAAAACAAAACGTCCTTACTTGGGACCCTCCTTACTGAGGTCAAGATGGCCTTCTATAGATTACTGGTTATTGTGGTTACTATTACTGCAACAGTCTGGAAAGTTAGGGAAAACATCTTCCAATATAGAATGTACAAGGACAGCGAATGTCTAACCAGTCTGTGATGATCAACTGTATCTATAACCAACCATTGTAAAGGTCACAGAAACCCCACATGGGACTGTCCAATTAGCAAAGGGAAACTGAGGCTCTTTGTTTAAAAAATATAAAAACTGAAGTGAACATGTGCTCGGGTCCCTGTACTGAACTGCTGTGTCAGTTTATGCCGGGCACCCAAGCTTAAGCTTGAATAAAAGGCTCTTCTGCAGTTGCATACGGCTTGGTCTCCTAGTGGTCTCTCCGGGACAAAGGGTCTGTACAACACATTGAAACTCTAGGCCCTGGAATGGGTCTCCAGAGGCACAGTAGTGTCCTTTTTTGGTGTAAACTATGTCTTTTTATGTAAACATCTTCTAAATTAGATTTGCTTGTGTATGTGTGTGTGGGCGAGTGGGTGAACTTGAGTGCGTGTTTATTGTAAACTTTCAGTCTGTTACTTTGCTCTGGCTTAGGACAAACACACTATTCCAAAATATGATTGTAGGACAACAGAATATGACAACTGAAAATATGGCTCCTTGGTATATTGATTATTTCAGGCTGTGTATTTTCAGAGAATGTAGACACAGGATTAGTTCTGAAATTTTAACAAAAATCTATAAGGGAAATTATCACTAGTAAATGTACCTGTGTCAGGAAGGGAGCTGCTCCAAGACTATTTTTTGTCTTCTGAGAAGCTTTTATCTGAATCACAAGCCACCTTTACTCATTGTATCTCATTGATTCCCCTCACCCTCCCATCATTTAAGTCCACCTCCAATCCCAGAAGCCTCAAGCCTGCTATATACATGTTGATTTCCTAACCCTGTTAGGATTATCACATTTTGTGGGACTCCTGTGACTAAATAAATAAACCTACATATTTCTCCTGTTTACCAGCCTGTTAATCTAGTTTCCAGGATATATAAGGAGCTCTCTCCAAGCCAGGCATGGTGGCGCATGCCTCTAATGCCAGTACTTGGGAGGCTGAGACAGGAGGATCGCAGGTTTGAGGACAGCCTCAGAAACCTAGAGAGACCCTGTTTCCAAAGAAAAATAAAAAGGGGCTGGGGGTGTAGCTCAGAGGCCCCTGTGTTCAATCCCCAGTATCACAAAAGAAAAAAAAGAGCTCTCTAAACTCAACATTAAGAAAACAAACCATACATTTTAACCTGATAGTGGCAGAAAGACTAGATTCTTCAACAGAAAGGATATACATATTGCAATATGCACCTCAAAATCTGGTCTCCATTTGACTTTCCGCAAGGGCTAATCCAGAAGCACTAGGTCACTCTCCAGCTCTGGGACAGCTATGCAGGTGTTTTGAGCCCCGCACCACAAGACTGCCTCTGTGGCCCATCTTTGTTTCCCAGGACCCTTGAGATTTCCACAGAGACCCTTGTGTGGATGATCTGTGAAAATGGAGCTCCATTAACAGGATGCCTTAGCCAAATCACCGTGGGGAACTTGCTCCTTCACTTTGATTTGTGCCTTTTTTCTTTCCCTTTGTAATGAAATTGTCAGAAAAATAAGAAACTCTTCTTTCATGTGTCTTCCTATTGTTGCTTGAATATGGTAAGGGCAAGGGTGTCAGGGCTGGGGAGTCACAGGGACGTCTGGGAGGGCTTAATCTCAGAGATAGCACAAAAGCTTGGGGTTTATTTATTTATTTATTTATTTATTGGTACTGGGCAATGAACTCAGGGGCATTCTATGTCCAAGCTACACCCCCAGCCCTATTTTATTTCTATTTTGAAAAAAGTCTCATTAGGTTGATGAGTCTCACTACTTCCTAAGATTGTCCTTGAACCTGCAATCCTCCTGTCAGCCTCCCAAGTACTGGAATACAAGCATGCGCCACCATGCCTGGCTCAGAGCTCAGGGTTTAAAGCTCAAATAACTTAAGTATTGGGCAATTGTTGAATCATTTGCCTCACATCCCTCAGCACAAAACCTACAGAAGCTGCGGGGAGGAGAGCTGGTTGGGAGAAGGGTTAGAATTCTTCACCTACAAAGGTGAAGAATTGCTGCCGCCCCCAGGAAAGTATATGTGACCATAGAGCAGACTGATCATTAGCCCTAAGGTGTGAAAATCACAGCAAGTGGGACATCTTCCTTTGACTTAGGTAATCTCATGATGACAAAAATAGAATAATTAAAATTTTATGAAATAGCTCGTTTACTCATTCCATACTGATGTGTATGCTCGTGGACCTTGTTTCTCATCACAGCTCTAGCATGAACTAGCTTTGTGGTTTTATCGTGATCTAACCTCACTCTTAGTCTCACCTGGGTCTCGTCTTTGAACCAGGCAATCTTCTCAGTTATGCCAGGAGAATTAGGCTTGAGAAGTATACCTGTGTAGGTATGTCTGACACACACACAGAGGCTTTGGATAGTCAAGGGAAATGGTCAGGAACTGTGCCATTCAGAAAGCCTCAGAAACCTTCCCTCTGTCCTGCATCCAGAGAAACACAAGCTGATTGCAGGTCCTGCCTTCTGGAGAGATACAAGGTTCACCATCATCATATCAGGCTTGAAGCAATTTTCAAAGCAAATGAGCATCAATTCTGCAGCTGTTTGATTTCTGCTTTCTGACATCCTATACAAGACAACACTATATAAACATGCAGTCTGCACCTGACTGACTATTTTCCCCTTTGCCTGTTTAAGAACCTGAAGTGATGGAACTCCTTCCATCAACCTTGGAAAAGCTATCTTGGAGTTAGCCATGTCCAGAGCCCCATGTGCCATGGAGCCTGAGCCAGACACACAGAAGGCCCCAGCGCTGGGTAAGTCCTCTGGGCCAAGTCACCAGTATTGCCAATGCCATCGATTCTGTGGGAATGTGAGCTCTGGTACACGAGGGCTGTTGCGCTGACTCGCACAGTGTATACAGTCATTCCCAGAGTTGAGAGGGGACGGGACAAAAACGCTGTCCCGACCCATCCAGTAGGAGCCAATGGCTGAAACCTCAAAGGACTCCAGTCACCTCAACATGAAGTGAATGCTACAGACATGGGGGCCCCGGGGGCCTGAACCAGGCAGACACGCCAGCACCTGCGGAAGTGGACAGACACACCCAGAGCACCACCCTGGCCACGCCTGGAAGCTACTGAAAACCAAGGCTTAAAACACAGAGGAGCCAGGGTGGTGGCACACGCCTGTAATCCCAGTACTTGGGAGGCTGAGACAGGAGGATTGCAGGTTCAAAGCCAGCCTCAGCAACCTAGAAAGACCTTGTTTCCAAATAAAAAATAAAATAGGGCTGGGGTGTAGCTCAGAGGTAAAATGCCCTTGCGTTCAATCCCTAGTACCATAAAACAATAACAAAACAAAACAAAACAAAAACAGAACGAAAACACAGAGGAACCAGAAAGGAAAGGAATCAGCCTTGCTCACAGGCCACTTCCCTGCTCCCTTCAGCCAGTGCCCTGAAAGGAGCCAGACACTGTAGAGACATGGAACACCTCGGTCCACCTTGTGCACTTTGCTGAGCCTTTACCTGGCTGTTTAGGAGCCTTAGGCCTCTGTGATGGACATCACTCTTTATTTTCTCTTCCTCTCTTGAATGATTAAATGCTTTTCATGTAATCAATTATATCCCAAGTATATAATTTTTATCTGCCTAGAAGTGTAGTTTTCTCTTACTGAAACTGTACAATATGACTAAAGCCTTTTCCCATATTCTTCACCATTGGAACTAAATTTTTACATGGTTGAAGTCAGGATTTGAAGAAATACAAGTGGAACGGTGGCCTGAAAGAGCACTAGTCAGGTCAGAGATCATTACAATCATAGAAATACAAATTGAAACAGTGAGGTATAATGTTGAGCAGCACAGTGGCATTCAGTAAACTTCTTTTTTTTTGCGGTGCTGGGGATTGAACCCAGGGGTATTCTACCTCCGAGCTCCACCCCCAGCCCTATTTCTTATTCTTTGTTTTGAAACAGGGTCTCACTAAGTTGTAGAGAACCTCACTAAGTAGGTGAGGTTGGCCGCGAACACAGATCCTCTGGTCTCAGTCTCCCAAGTATTAGGATTACAAGCGTGCGCCACCACGGCCAGCATATTAAACTTCTCAAACTGGGCATGGTAGTGTATCCTTGTACTCCTGTATTAGGGAGGCTGAGACAGGAGGATCTCAGGTTTGAGACCAGCCCGCATAACTTAGTGAGACCCAGTTTTAAAATAAAAATGAAAAGGGCTGAGGATATAGCTCAGAGGTAGAATGCCCCTACGTTCAGCCCTCTGTACCACACGCACACCATTCGACTTGGACCCCGAAGCACTCTCTGCACCTGCGGGGTTCTGAGCGGCGCCTGCCCGCTGCACAGACCCCGAGCGCGCTGCACCTGGGGAAGGGCCGCACCGCCGCCCCCCACCGACGCCCCGGAGCCCCGAGGAGCCGCCGCCGCCCCCGGGGACAGGAGGACGCCGCGGCGGGGAAGCCCGGCCCACGCCCGCCCGCG
>PVJS01026658.1:0-26832 GCA_004027185.1 Glis glis
CCCAGGGGCGTTCTACTTCCGCGCTACACCCCCGGCCCTATTTTTTATACTTTATTTTGAAACCGGGTCTCACGAAGTTGCGGAGGGCCTCACTAAGGAGAGAGAGACAGAGAGACAGAGAGACAGAGAGAAAGGGAGAGAGAGAGCAAGAGAGCTGAGGCTGGCCGCGAACCCGGATCCTCCAGTCTCCGCCTCCCAAAGTACTGGGATTACAAGCGTGCGCCACCACGCCCGGCTTTCAAGATCCAAAAGTATACCTCAAATTATTTTGGCAAATCCACTTATAAATATGTCTATTTTGGAAGTATATATTTAAATAAATTTATAGCACCAATCAAATTATTTCATTTTAATAAAATATAAGCATTTTATTTCAGCATTTATATTAAAGTAAATTTAAAGCTACAATATTGACATTACAGAAGCAATGTATTTTCCAGACACAATCATTTTATTCATAAATATCTTAAGAGATTAAGAATGATTTGCTTTCTATAGGCCCTCTCTTTGCTAGTCAAGTTATGGATTTTATTAAATGGTTGAGGAATTGCTAATAATTATATCATTTGCACTGAAAATTGATAACTTAATAATCCATATTTCAGTATATATGACCTGTAAAGATTTCAAGTAAAAAACCTATTCCCAAGTCCTTGCTCACCCATAATCCTCATAGGCCACGTTTCCCCTTTACTCTCTTTTACCCATTCCCTATCCCAATTAATCCTTCCTATTCCTCTCTTATTGAATGTGTATCCATTGTTTGCTATGTTGTAGGCTTCCATTTATCAATAAGATATGTAGTCAGTAACAGTCTAAAGTGCCGTACAATCATTAGGCATAAAATGAACTAAGCAACTATCTAAAACTTGGCAATTATTTTGCAGTAAATCTTGACATGAAAATGTGTAACAGGAAGTTCTTAGTTCATCGAGAGTCAGATGAAGCTTTCCTTCAACAATAATATTTAAATAACAGCCCAAATTATGATGGCATCAGCTAGGTAAATCAAGGTGATAGATGGGAGTGATCAAGTCAGAACATGGCAGGTTCAAAGGTCAGAGGTTAGGGAGTGGTTCTGCAAATTCTAGGAGCTACTTGTAAAATCGAGGTGTAGCTGGGAAGCAGCAAATGGCTGCATGGCATGAGCATGAGAGCACAGGTGAGTGAGGAGGACCCTCGTGACAACAGTTTTCAGGGCTGAATTCATTAATGCATTATCACAAAAGCAGTGTGACACCATTTCTGGTTTCAAGTGAAGAAACAACAGGAAAAACCTAATTTAGAACACAAAATTAAAACATTAAAAACAAGCATTATCGCTCTCTTTTGAAACATATTGGAGGTATCAGACAATATGAAAACTACTTTGAGAAGAAATATTTATACGATGGACTGGAATAATAACAATATGTTTCAAAAAAGTGCATTAATCTTAGAGGTTCCTAAGGATCAGAGATAAACAATCAACTTATTTCTGACTTTCTCCAAGTGAGTTTGCTGGTCATCTAGAGATAGAACTCAACGCACCTGGAGAGAGCTAGATAATCTTGAGAAAGAAAATGGTGGAGAAAGAAGCAAGTCTCTCATATGCACAGTCCAGTTTGGGCAGGGCAGTCGGGTGGATTGTAGACAGGCCAAAGAATGTGCCCAAAGACAAGGTGAGAGACATATGATTTACTGTTAGAAGCTTGCAAGAGATCAGTGTCTGATCTAAGAGTTCAGGGGCAACAGGCAGAACAGCACCTCCATTCCTCAAGGTGCTTCACTGAGCAGAGCCTCTGTCCCTCATGGAACTTTGTCCAGTGGCAGCCAGCTGGATGAGTATATGTGTCATTTCCACAGTGCTCACCATTCCATACCAGTCCCCACCCAGAGAGGGGTTGTGTATGCCAGGCTGCAGAAGCACCAACATCATCAGCATCAGTTTGCTTAGTTTGCTTGTATGACCAACATCCCAAGGATCAACTGTCCTGGAGTGCATGCGAGACAGTAGCTTTCTACAGGTAACACTAACTTGCTCTAGTTCCCAGGGTGCATACGAGAAAGCCAGTGTCCTTCAAGACACCATGGTTCTGGATATTTTAGCTTGAGCTTACTCCCATTGTTCCCTTAAGTTGACTAGGATTTTGGGAACAGAAACGGTGCATGTAGGGACATGGTGTTTTACTGTCTCCCTTTTTTGTAGGAATGCTACAGAGTTCAAGATTTTGAATTGAGACACCTAAACACTTACAGACAGAAGATAAGGAAGTACCATAAAGAAAAACTGAAAAGGAATAGACAGCAAAGTGAGAGGAAGATGTAAGATGGGTATATGATACAGAAATGACTTATGAGTGTCTCTAGAGGCTGCAGTCACCCACTTTGAGTATGACAGAGCAGTTACAAAAAGTTCGAAAGATTTACCAATATTCAATTTGTTGATGTTAAGTTTTTAGCCCAGTGTAGTGGTATACGCCTGTAATCCCAGTACTTGGGAGGCTGAGACAGGAGGATCAAAGGTTCAAGGCCAGCCTCAGCAATTCAGTGAGACCCTCAGCAACCTAGAGAGACCCTGTTCCAAAACAATTAAATTAATTAATTAATTAATTAATGACTGGGGTATAGATAGGTGGTAGAATGTCCCTGGGTTCAACTCCTAGTAAGAAATAAACAAGGAAAATTTATTTGTTGAAATATTATGCATATAAGTTAGTGTTCTTTGAGATGAGGAGAGAGTAGAATGCGTATATGCTAATAATGAGGGGGGAAAGTATTGCTACAGTACTGTGTATGAAGAGATAGCTAGAATAATAGTTTGATCAGGATATGATTTTTGTGATTTTTTTGCTTTGTAAATGGAAAAAACTTGAATTTTCTTAAACAATGAGGAGAAAGAATCAATACATGAAAGATGAATGTGAGAGAGGACATAATTGGCCAAAGTGTTTTGGGGGATTATTACACACAGAACTGGTGATGAAGTAAAGAATTACAAGAGAATCCTGAAAGGAGGAATGGTGAAAAATGGGATGCAGATATAAGTTTTGAGAGCATCTGATTTAATGGTTAGTTAAATTCCATAATTAAAGTAGATTAAATATTATTCTCATCTTTATACATATCATATATATGAAACAACCAGTGGATGAACTCTGTAGGAAAAGATAATGGTAAGTTTCTCCTAGGTTGATACTGCATAGTTAGTTTATTCTTGAACATGAATATTTTGAGTAAATTTCCTGTAAAATAATAAAGCAATTTTAATGATCATATTATATATTTACTTATAAATATGTAAAGTCTTAATGTATTTACTAAACCATTTTCTGTGACTTTTTTCATATGCAATTAGCTGTCACTTTAATATTTATGACTCACTTTACTTTCAGTTAATCTTTCCTCCTAACTCAGTTTTCCTTCTAGCACATGTACTCATATATTTTCATAGAGCAAAATGTTTCCCTTGACTTACTCTGCTGAAATCCTATGGGCTAAGTCATTGGGTAGTATATTTACATATTTAAGAAACACTCATGTGGACTGGTGTTGAAAGACAATAAATTCCATTAAGTACCAATGGTGAGTAAAATAAGTGAATGACAATAAGACTGGATTAGCAAATCGACTATAAAGGTATTTTCTCTAAAGCCCTTCTAAAATATGGAAATTTTAAAGCAACTTGAATAGATATTATTAAATAAAAAGGTATCTGATCTTAAATATGAAAGAAAAAGAGAGGTAAAAGTATAAAATTTTAACATGCTATCAATTTTAGCAAATGTACATGAAAGTTTCTCATTACAAAAAAAACCGATTTATTAGACAGGTTTACATGATCAGAAGAGTTCTGGAGAAACCAGAGAGCTGGAGGAACCAGTAGGTGCTCATTCCAAGAAGCTGGTTACTGAGAACAAGATAGACCAAGAATTCAGACCCAGAGACTTAGGTCTGGAAACTCCCTGGAAACATCTGGTGAGAGTCCACCTTGAAAGAGTGAAGGGGCTGGAGTCCAATATGCTCAGGTTTTGGCAGCAGCAAAAGCTCACTCACTCAAGAGGAATTGAGCTTACATCCATCCAGCTTCCTCCTCCTTCCACCTTTTAGTCCACCTGGACCCCCAGTGTATTGGCCAGTGCTGCCCACATTCATATTGGGTGTCCACCCTCAGTTAGCTGTCCCACATGCCAGTCATGGAAACACATTCATCAACACACCTGGAAGTCTCTTAGTCCTAGGCATCTCTCAATTCAATCAACTTGACAATCCAGATTAACCATCATACTCACAAACCAAACACCAAGGGTGTATAAAACTTCTACTTTCTCCACATCTTCACCAATACTTGTTATTTACATTTTTTGAAGGTCACCATCCTAATGGGTATGAAGTGATATCTCATCATGTTCTTCATTTGTGATACCCTAGTGATCAGTGATGCTGAGCTGAGCATCCTTTCATATGCTATTGAATATTCATATACTTCCTTAGAGAAATATTTATATTCAAGTCCTTTGCCCATTTTTTTTTAATTTTTTGTGCATGATGGTAGAGATTGAACCTGGGTTCATTCTACCTCCAAGCTATTTGGAAATAGGATCTCACTAAATTGCTGAAAGCCTCACTAAATCGATGAAACTGGCTTCTAATCTGCAATTCTCTTGTCTCAGCCTCTCAAGTACTGGGATCACAGGCATGCACCACCATGTCTGGATCCTTTGCCCATTTTTGAATTGGGTTTTTATTTTCAATTGCTGTTATCAAGTTGTTGGTGTTCTTTACATGTTTTGACATTATGTAACTCCCTTAAGAGATATACAATTTTCAAATATCTTTTTTATATTCTATGTGCTATGTACTCACTCTGATGACAGTGTCCTTGGATTAACAAACTTTTTATTTTTATTTATATTTTTCTGGAGGCACTGGAGATTGAAACCAAGGACATTCAACCTCCAAGCTATGTCCCCATCCCTTTATACTTTTTCTTTTGAAATAGGATCTCACTATGTTGCTGAGAGTCTCACTAAATTGCTGAGGCTGGTCTCAAACCTGTGATCCTCCTGTCTCAGTCTCCCAAGTACTGGATTACAGGTGTGAGCCACCACACCTGACTAGTTTTTAACTTTCTGAAGTCCAATTTGACTATTTTTCTGCTACATATGTATTTTTGTGTCATACTAAGGAAGTCTTTGTCAAACACTAGGTCATAATGTTTTTTTCCTACATTTTCTTCTAAGAGTTTTGAAGTTTTAGGTCTTTGATCCATTTTGAGTTGTTTTTATATATGAAATTGGCTAAGGGTCCAACTTCACTCTTTTGCACTTGAATGTCCATCTTTTTTGAAAATTATTGACCATATATATGAGAAATTATTTCTGGTATTACTATTCTAGTCACTCAACTAAATGTCTATATTCATGCCAGTAGCACACGGGTTTTATTACTGCTGATTTATAGCAAATTTTGAAATATGAAAATGCAACTCCTCCAGCTTTGTTCTTATGCAGAGTTATTTTGGCTATTTAGTTTTCATTTAAATTACAAATAAATTTTAGAATGGATTATTCTATCTCTATAAAAACACATAGATCACTTTGGGTAGTTTTGACATCTTAAGAATACTAAGTATTCCAATTCATGAACATGGATCATCTTTTCACTTATTTCTGATTTCACTGGGCAATGTTTTATATTTCTCATTAGTCAAGTTTTTTCCCTCTTAGCTAAGTTTATTCTGTCATTTTCTTAAATTTCCTTTTTGCATCATTTTTTTCTAGTGTACAAAAATGCAGCTTCTTTTTGATTTTGTATTATTTCTTTGCTGAATTTAATTTACTTTTAACAGGTGTGTGTGTGTGTGTGTGTGTGTGTGTGTGTGTGTGTGTGTGTGTCTGTGTGTGTGTGCGTGATCTTTAGGGTTTTCTACATATGATATCATATAATCTGCAAATAGAGATAATTTCCTTCTTTTTAATTTATGATTTTTCCCTTTTTCTTCTCTAATTCCTATGGCTAATTCCTCCAGTACTTTGTAGGTTTGAAGTGGTGAAATAAGGCAGATTTATCTTCTTATTTATCTAAAAGACAAAGCTTTTAGTCTTTTATCTTTGTGTATGATGCTAGCTCTGGATTTTTATTAGTGTTATAAATCAGATTGAGGAAGTCCTCTTATATTCCTAGTTTTCTTACTATTTTATGATGAAAAGGTGTTGAATTTTATCAAATGTTCTTCATTGAATGATATGGCAGTCATCCCCTTCATTTTGTTAATGTGGTATATTATGTTGATAGATTTTCATATGTTGAGTCATCCTTGCATTCCAGGAACAAACCAAATAAGCCCTACCTGATCCTGATGAGTTCCTATAATACGAGGTTCCAGTATTTTGCTGAAGATTTCACATCAACAGTCATAATACTCTGAATAATAAGGGATAATACTCTGAAGTTTTCTTTTCTTGTAGTGTCTGGCTTTGGTGTGAGGGTCATGCTGGCATCATAAAATGAGATAAAATATATTCCCAGTTTTCATTTTTTTAATTTGAGGATGATTGATACTAGTGCTTCATTAAATATTTGGTTGAATTTACCAGTGAAATCATGAGGTCCTGGGTTTTTCCTTGTAAGGAGGTGTTTGTAATTGATTCAGTCTCCTCACTGGTTATATGTATATTTGTATTTTCTCTTTCTTTATGATCTAATCTTGATAGGATTTATATTTTGAGGAGGAATTTGTCCATTTCATTTCAGTTATCTAATTTATTAGAATAAAATTGTTCATAGTATTCTACTATAATACTTTTATTGCTGTATAATTGGTAGCAATATGCTTATTTTTCTTTTCTGATTTAATAGTTTGAGTCTCTCTATTTCTCCCAGCTCATTTAACTAAAAGTTTATCCATTTTGTTATTCTAAGTAAGGAATAAGCTTTTGGTTTCATTGACTTTCTCCATTATTTTTCTATTCTCTATTTTATTATTTGTCCCTTAATCTTTATTACTTCTTTGTTGCTAGTTTTAAATTTAACTCTTCATTTTTTGAACTTTTTAAAATCTATAGTTAGATTGCTGATTTGAGATCTTTCATATTTTGCAATGGAGACATGTATAATTACAACTTACCCTGTGTGCATTATATTTTCTGCTTCTCATAAGTTTCAGTATTTATGTTTTTCATTTAATAGTATTTTCTAAGTTTCCTTGTGATTTCTATTATATGAGTGTAGTGTCCAATTTCCACAAATTTTTGAATTTTCCAGTTTCCCTTGTGTTAATATTTTCTAGCTTCATCTTATTTCTCTATAGAGAAAATACCTTGCATTATATTCGTCATTTCTAATTCATTTATAACTTAGTTTGTTATAAAATATATCCTGGAAAATGTTTCATGTGCACTTGAGACAAATGTGTGTCCTGTACTTATTGGGTAGAATGTTCTATTATATATCCATTAAATCCAGCTTTGTTTTACTTTGTGTACAAGCCTTCTGTTTTCTCACTTATCTCCTTTCTAATTTTATTTATTATTGGCAAAGGTGAACTGAAATTGTGAATATCCTAGATGTTTTCTCAGCTGCAGTGGGAGGGGCTTGGAACAATATGAGGTGTGATGCTACAATAATGGCTGCCTACCTCTGTGTCTACAGTTAGTGAACAGAAGTAGAAATTAGCAATCAAAACACATATCTCCAATGTTTAGAGTTCACAATCCTTATTTTCCACAGTGGCTTCTTGAAGCTGCATACCAAACGCTCCAGGAATGCCTGCAAACCTCCCTGTCATAGGGTTGAGGCAGGTTAAGAGATAATTTGGTTAAGAGATAAAATTGAATAACGTTTTTCACAATTTACTGTTCAAGCCTTCCATTTAGATGTTGCAAACCTTCCATGAACACCAGAGTTCCAAAATAGTTACAGAAGATAGATTCTGCCGGTGCAACTTGTGTTTAGGTGGGAAGACATATTCTTGGTGCTTCCTACTCTGCCATCTGCCTAGAATCCTATCACCTGCTTTTAGTCTCCTGAGTAAAGAAATTGACATTGAAGTTCGGTGACATAATAACCCATGATACATCCTTAAGTTGCAATGTATTTTGCCAAAATTTATTATTTCATATTTTGGTGAAAATAATATTTATATTAGAGCAACAATTCCAAACAAATAGATATAATTTTCCACATGAGTTATTTAAATCCAAAGCAGAAATTTATATGTCCCTAAATTGGTTACAAATCTTGGAATAAGTATAGTCAAACATCCTGAAGTATAGTTTATATTAAATTTCATCAAGGGATAATTCTCTGTTATGTGAACTGGAGTAAAGATGGTGAAAAAGAACACCCATATTTGCCTTTGAAGTTTGCTGGTAAAAAGGCAGGTAATGCTGTGGTTTTAATGTGTTCCTCAAAGTTTATATGTTGGAAAATTGGCCCCCAATGAAACAGTTTTGGGAGATGGGGCCTAATGGGAACATTGGGTCATAGATTGGAGCCTGTGGGAATGTATTAATGTTGTTATCATGGGAGTGAGTTACCTATTATGAGGTAGATTACTATAAAAATGAGTCTGCCCCCCTATTTTCTCTTTCACATATGCTCACTTGCCCTCTGTCCTTCTGCCATGAGATAATGCGGCAGGAAGGTCAACACCAGATGCCAAACAGATGCCAGTGCCTTATACTTGGACTTCCTCATTTCCACAGCCATAGGCAAATAAACTTCTTTTCATAAATTAAGCAGTGCATATTCATTTAGAACAACACAATGTGAACTAAGATAGAAAATTGGTACATAGAAGTAGGGCTGTTGCTATAATTATATCTGAAAATGGAAGAGTTTGAAGGAACAAGCTGAAAAGAGTCTGTATTCCCATGAACGGCACATAAAATGTGAATCCGGTGAAAGCCCAGAAGAAGACAATAAATGTCCAGAATTCCTTAAAGAGTGTAAGTAGTCATGATCAGAAAGTTGGTAGAGACATGAGCCATAAAGGCTATTCTGATGAATTATCAGTTGGAACTGAGGAACAGGGTGTTTAAAACTGGCATAAAGACTATTCTTGTTATACAGTTGCAAAGAGCTTGGGAGAATGGTGTCTGTGTCCCATGACTTTATGGAAGGGAAAATTTATAGTAATAAACTAGAGTATCTGGTGGAAAAAGCCTCTAACCCAAATATTGAAGGAGCTTGTGGCTACTTTTTAATGTTTATAGGAAAATAAAAGAGGAAAGAATTGAATAAAAGGTGGAATTTATATTAAAGTAGAATCATAGCAGAAATATTTGGATAACTCTCAGTTTGGCCACATAAATAATAAAAAGAAGCATGTTAAGGAGAGAATACTAAAGGTATGCCCAAGAAAAGGTTTGCTAAAGATATTAGTATAGATAAAAAGAAGTCAGGTTGTACCCACCAGAGCAACGGGAGAATGACCCCAAAGGCATTTCAGAGATCTTCAAGGCTTCCTCAGCCATCAAAGGTCCAAACTTGTAGGAAGACAGAATGGCTTCAGGATGGGTTGGCACTATTCACAGGTGTGTCGCACAGAGCTGCCTTGATTCTCTGATCCTTGTATTTCAGCACAGCACTTGTTGGCTGCCCCAGATGTGGTTTAAACAAACCCAGGTACTGCTCAGCCTGCTGATTTAGAGTGTGCACACAGTAAGCACTGGTGTTCACTTAGTGCTAATTCTGCAGGCATTCAGAATGTAAGAGCTGTAGAGAGTGGTTTCCTCCACCAAAATTTCAAAGGATGTCACAGAAGGTCTGGAGGCCCAGGAAGAGGCTTGAAGAGGAGGAGGGCCATCAAAGATAACCCCGGCTAAGGCAATGCCAAACAGGGATTAGAGGAGCCACAGAAAGCCCCACTAGGGCAATGTCTAGCTGTGGGAGCAGGGATGCTTCTGATATCCCCAAATTATACCAACATGCAGCACTAGTTTGGGAAAGATGCAGGCACAAGACTCTAACCTTTGAGAACTGTGGCATTGGCTGTCCAAAGACTTGGGACTTCAAACACTCCAGTGGTGTCTTGGCCAGGGTTCACTAGACTCAGACTAACAGAATTCACAGAATGAGTATATGGAAAAAGGGATTTATCAGATCTTACAGTTCAAAGCAATGTAGTCCCAAGTTCCTACTGCACTTGGAGAGTCAGAGGAACCAGTAGCTGGTCGAGCGGTCTAAGACCTGGAGTCTTAGGATCGGAGCAACCACTAATTCAGTCCCAGTCCAAGATGTGAAGATCAGGAAGCTCTTCGGAGAAACGATGGTGAAGTTTCAGTTCGAAGGGCTGGAGGCCGACGATCTCAGGCGAGAGCAGATGCGTTTTCTTCAGAAAGAGTCTCGCATCCCTCTACGCGGCTTTCTCCATCTTTTATCTAAGTCCTGCACCTATCAGAATCCTGCTGCCTACATTCAGGGCAGGACTTCCTGTTTAATCTGCTGTTACATAAACCAATTATCTCATTGACACACCCAAAGTCACATGATCTTGGGTGTGTCATGATCCAGTCAAGTTGACAAATTAGATTAACTATCACAAACAGGGAGGAGGCAAATAAAGTGAAAATTTATTGTGGAGCCTTAAAGTTTAATTAAGTTTGCTCTATTGGGTTATGGACTTATTTGGGATCTATTATCCATTTCTTCTTATCTATTTCTCCCTTCTGGAATGGGAACATCTACCCTATGCCTGTGCTCCCACTGTATTTTAGAAATATATAACTAGACTTGATTTCCTAGCATTGTGGCTGGAGGGAAATTGGCAGCAGGACAAATCATGTTTAGAGTCTCACCCGTAACTGATTTAGATGAAATTCTGGACTTTGGACTTTTGAATTGATTCTGGAATGTGTTAAGACTTTGGGGACTATAAGAATAGAATAAATGTGGTTTTCATTTTGAGGACATGAATGGGGGGCAAGGAGCTTCTGCTATATATAGTATCTTCTGCTACCATAGTATAAATGTGTCTCCCCAAGTTCCTGCATTGGAAATCTGCTCTGAATGCAACAGTGTTAGAAGATGGATCCTAATGGGGGTAATAGGCACATGGCGGTGGAGACCTCTTGGATGTTCTACTGATGTTATTATGGGAGTGAGTTAGTTATTGTGAGTGGGTTATTATAAAAATGAATCTGACACTTCTTGCCTCCTCTCTTGTATTCACTCCCTCACCCTCTCTCCTTCTTCCATGAAATAACACAGCAAAGAGGCCTTTGTCTAATGCTGAGAACATGTTAGCACCATGCCCTTCTACTTCCAGCATTCAAAACCACAAGAAAAATAAACTTCCTTTCTTTATTAATTATTTAGTCAGTGATATTCTTCTATAGCAACACAAAATGGATTAAGACAGGAAGCCTATACTTATTTCTTTAATAGATTATCTCAAAGGTGGGTGTTTATCATTTTTTCAAAATATATAAAACAAATTGTTATGTTTTTCTCACATTTATCAAAATGATTGATTGTATTTGTAAATCTCCTCCTCTTGTACCATTTTGACATTACATTTTATGCTATTTTTTCTTGCTTAGTAGCACTCTAGAATTTTGCCTTTATTACACAAATATGCCATTATTTTTTAGATTTTGATAATGAAAGGTGCTATGTTCTTGGAATTTTATCATGGATTTGTTGCTCACATCTAAATTTGAATTTATCAGTGTTTTAAAAATCATTTAATGATCTGCAAAGTTTAAGTATTTGGAATTTCCTCATCCTTCATAGACTTTATGAATATATTGGATTAAATCCAGTATGAGTTGAAAATCTAAGATATTTTTCTACCTTTTTTAAAATCTCATGTCGGTTAAAAATATTCCCTAGAGTGTTAGAGCTTTGCTCTTCAAGCCTGTTACATCCCAGGCAGAGCATGTTTCTCTGACCTGGGAAGGTCTCAAGCAATGAGAGATGCAAGTGTTTGAGGTCATAAACCCTCAACCTACATAGGATCTGTCTGCTGAAGATGACCAGCAGGGGCCAAGAAGGTGAGTGCATCAGCTACTTGTCTCAATTTATTTTTAGCAAAGTCTATTCTTTCTTGGCTCCCATCATCCTTCCATTTTAGTTTTCAATGTTATGGCTATTTTATGTTTATTCGTTTCTTTATTTCCAATTTTTCTATGTGATTGTTGGACTATTAACTTTGGTGCTTAAACTATCTGAATGTTGTCTGCTAACTCTAAACATTTACGGATAGAAAGTGATATGAAACAGTCAATTATTTCTTCTTCCAATCACATTTTCCACCTTAATTCCAGGAAACCAAGTTCTTCTCACTTCCCACCTCAGGACTCTGCCCTCTTGCCAAATATACACTATCTTTAGAAATCACTTACTATATGATTTCTACAGAAATTCTTGACACCAAGTTAATTACTCCCCATCCTATAACATCTAGTCTTCCCTTTCAGAGTAAATTACATCAGGTAGTATTTTAGATATTTTTTATTGGTGCACTGTAAATTGTGCATCACAGTGAGGTTGAGAATGATAAATATATACATGCACACATGCATACGGCATTCGTTTTCTCTTTCCATCTGGCTTAGATTTTTTTAAACATCAGATTTATCCTTACTCTTTTCTGATTACTATGATATATTTTCAGAAAAAGTCTGCATTCACTAACTGTAGAATATATACCAAATACAATTATTTCTCACCATCCCCATTCTACCAGCCTACACTAACCCCATCAGCTTCTTCCAAGATCATTGAAATTATTTCCTAACTCTTCCTTCTCTCATACTTGCCCTTCCTAGAGTACATTTCAACACAGCATGCAAGTCATTTTCTTAACCCTCTACTCAAACCTTCTCAGATCTCATCACACCTTGATACCCAAACCTCTTACCATGACCTACAAGTTGATACATGCCATTCTCCTGGTACACTCTTGCAGTTCGTTCTTCAGTGTCATTGGGATAATCTTTATTACTTTGTGACCTGCCCTATAAACAGATTGCCAGCCCATCCTGAGGGGTCATGAGAAATATCAACAAAACTAATATGTATTATTATTATAAGATTTAAGAGATAAGATTTATTTTTTCCATGACAAGTTAACCACTGATATTCCAGATAGAGGTTGCTAACTTAGCCTAAATTCTAGAATTAAAAGAGCATGGAACCTGGGCGTGGTGGCACATGCCTGTAATCCCAGTACTTGGGAGGCTGAGACAGGAGGATCACAGGATCAGGGCCAGCCTCAGCAATATAGCAAGGCCCTTAGCAACCTAGTGAAACCCTGCTTCAAAATTTAAAAAATTAAAAGGGACTATGGGTGCAGCTCAGTGGTAGAATGCCCTAGATTCAATCTCCAGCACCAAAAACAAACAAGCAAACAAAAAACAAAGCAAAAAAAGAAACAAAAAAGCATTAAATAAAGGTATACCTAATATATCAAACATGTATATTGAATAAATATGACCCATTATACAAGTATAGTGAAAAAACATGACCCTTATCCATGTAAGTCACTGTAAAATATAGTATATCATGATTGAATAACCACACAAGTCATTTCACTGAAATATAAACAGCTGCTTCAAGAACAAGGCAGTCTGGCATGGTGGTGCATGCCTATAAGCCCAGCTACTCAAGCGTCTTAGGCAGGAGGATTCAAGTTTGAGGTCAGCCTAAGCAATCTAATTTAAAGACTGTCTCAAAATAAAACATAAAAAGGGCTGGAGATATAGTTCAGGGGTACAGTGTCCCTGGATTCAATCTCCAGTACCAAGAAAAAAAAAAAAAACACCAAGGCATAATGTCTAAAAGATTAAAAAAAAACATTGAAATGCCCCCAGATGTCATCACAATGTGTCCAGTGCCAAAAGAATGTGGACTTTCTCCAGTTTCTAAGAGTAAATAAAGCAGAGTTTAATAACATTAAGCCAACAAAAATTTATTCAACTATCTTACAGATAACACTTTGAAACATAAAGAACATAAGAAATCATTAGCTCTGCCTTGATAAAAATACTAAACTCTAAGAATCAGGGCAATTAGAGATAGATTTAAATGAAAAACACAATAGCAAAATGTTCTAACAAAATGACTAATGAATAATGCTTATTTATTTTAGTATGAAGTTAAAACTAAACTTTTGGACTTATGATTACAGAACAAAATATTTAAATTTATTAATTTTTAAAATATAAAATTTGGCAAAATCGTTAGAAGTTGGTGGGAAGAATTGGGGAGTGCTATGTAAATTATTTTTCATTTCACAAAATCAGTTATTTCTAATTTTGCAATATATCATTTAAAAAATAATGTCTGTAATTTGTTTAATTTCTACTATGTATTTCTTTAACTTATAGTTCTATTTTTAGAAGTAACGCCTGTATTTTGAGATGAAAGTAGAGTTAGTTAAAAGTTCAGACTTAATGCCATCAAGTTTTTTCACAAAAGTTTTAAAAACTTAAAGTAGCATTTTATGATATATCTAACAGCACATCTATATATTTTGCTCTGTATCCATTTTTCCAATGTCTGGAAATAATATATAGATAGATATATTACCAGATTTGGAGTATTTTTAAAATATTTTTATCTTCTGCTAAAACTCCTGATAAAAAGAATGTTTCCTTTTTATAAAAGCAACAAGTAGGCCGGGCGTGGTGGTTCACGCTTGTAATCCCAGTACTTTGGGAGGCGGAGACGGAAGGATCCGGGTTCATGGACAGCCTCAGCTTTCTCTCTGTCTCTATCTCTGTCTCTGTCTCTGTCTCTGTCTCTGTCTCTGTCTCTCTCTCTCTCTACTTAGTGAGGCCCTCCGCAACTTCGTGAGACCCGGTTTCAAAATAAAGTATAAAAAATAGGGCCACGGGTGTAGCGTGGAGGTAGAACAACCCTGGGTTCAATCCCCGGTACGGCAAAAAAAAAAAGCAACAAGTGATTTTTTTCATTGGAAGAAAAGAGTGAAGAAAGTCATGTGAGTTTAATCCTCTTCATTCATTCTGGTTACTAGATTTGGTCTAATGTTACTACATACTATGAATACTATTTCTGAAAAAAAGATTCATGTTGATGACAGGGTATGGGGTAATGAATTATTGTTGTTCATAATTATTGCAGTAGCATTTTATTTTTAAAACATGTACAACTGATTGATTTCTTCCATAAATACTTCTTCCTACCAAGAAACTGAACATACATTTCAGCCTATCACAGTAAGCATACATAAAGAGTAAATTACTTGGTGAAATAGTACAAAAGGAAACTAAATTCAAACACTCTAATCAATACTTTGTCTAAATCTGTAAAAAATTTAGCTTCCCTAGTGGTGGGTACTATTCATATCTGTATATCATCCTCAGTTATCCTGTAGCAGAACCTAAGTTTGAGATTAGTAAAACAGAATCATTTAGTTTTGATTCTATGAAAATAAGGAAGATGATCCATTCTTGAACCTGACTTTACTAGATTTATATAAACAGATACTAATATATATGATTTATATATAATAAAGAATATATTTAATATGGTAGGGTATGTATATACTTGCATAGACATTATTAAATATATCAATATTAGGATCATATTTGAAGGTATAGCATATTAAAATTGCCACTCATTTTGTTTAGTAATATTCATGTATGTGTGTAGTGAAACTGTACATTAAATAACTTAAGAAATTCCCACAACATATATCAATACTTGCATTTTGGCTGATTGATGATTTCACTTTATTAATTTTATGCCGAGTATAATTTAGTTGGATATCAAAGAACAGAATACAATGCAGGAAAATCTGCACAGGCCTCCGCTGTCACAGAGAAGAGGCCATCAATAGAAAGTGAAAGTGCAGAACCACAGTATTCAAGAGGGGCAGAGGGTCAAGAAAAAGAGCCAGTTTTCCCTATTACTGCAGCACACAGGTAGTCACAAGGCATACCATTGTCCATCAGCAGTTATTATTGTAACATAATGTTTTCCGACTAATCACCACTCTGGTGTTGTTTTATCCATTAGTCACAGCTAAGGATGACATAAAAGCCCAGGTCCTCCAACTTCAGGGTAACTAGTAAGCATGTTCTATCACATTGTGACAACCTCACAAAAGGACAATGAGTAGGATCTTTCTCCTAGAATAGTAGAATAAAGCTTTTAAAGTATGATAATGATATTGAGAGTGTCTGTCTGGGGTGGAAGATGAGGTCACTAATAAATTTAATAATGGCTCTGTTTGCTCTTTGCCCTGATCTTAGTTTATTGGGGCAAAGCGAACAGTGCTACAGGCCAAACCAAAATGAATTACAATTTGTACAATTACAATAGGCAAGTTTGCAAACCCAGAATTTCCTATCAGAAATAGAGATTTTAAAAATATATACTGTATACATAATATTGTCTAAAGGAGACCACATAGGAACTGCATTCAAGTGAGTTTGATTTTATTATAGCATCAAATGAGAGCAATGGTTAGCCATTACTGGGTAGTCTTACCATCTCAATCTCTTTCCTATTATCCTGTATGGATTCTGCCCAATAAATTATACAAAGAAAAAAAAATTTCTTCTTCCTTCCTGCCCTCCCTTTCCTCCTCTACTTATTCCTCCCTCTCTCTCTCTCTCTCTCTATATATATATATATATATATATATATAAAAATATATATATAAAACATACATAATTATATATACATAATTATATATACATATATATATAATTGTGTGATATCTGCTTTAAAATATGTATACTTTTAAGGCAGATATCATGCTCTAATACCTATTATTTAATTTGTGAAACACTTTACCTCCTCCTGTCCTAATCTCAAATCACTTTTGCCTAATACTTCATACATATAATTATTATAGAGTCTCCATGCAAATAAAATGTCTGCTAATCTTGACTCCAGCTGATTGTTCTCTAACAGGAGAGAATATGACTAATGTATGGAAATAAGAGTTCTTTCCTGTGATATTTATAAAGTGAATCTAGAAAGAAAAGTTTGTGTTCTGTCTCTCTCTCGCTCTCTCGCTCTCTCGCTCTCTCGCTCTCTCCTCTCTTTCTCCCCTCTTCTATGTGAGAGCTACCTGCAGCCATGACTTCCACACAGTTTAAGGAAAAATTCATTGAGAGGAAAGCAAAGTAGTCTCACAGAGAGAATTGGTAAAATCAGAGAAAAAGATGTGGCAGTTGCTAACACTTCATAACCGTTGCTCCTGACTTCCACCTCTACTCCAATTATCTTTATAATACATTTCTTTTTATATTTTGGAAAGCTATGCCAAGTGCAGAATTATTTATTGAAGAATAAGATGTTAGAAGATAATTGTGAAAGTTTCCATTAAATGTGTAAAACCATGTCTCCCCACTGGAATAAAGAAATCTTTAGTCAAATACAGAAAAAGCTAAGTCAATAAAAATCATTGTTCACCTGGGGATCACAGATCAGGTTCCCAGGAAATAGCCTTTGAGATGTATCTAGATTTGTATGCAGGTTGTTTAATAAGGATCCTTCTTAAGAAAAAAAAATATAAGTGGGAGAGGAATGCATGTTGAAACAAGAAACAAGTTGAACTATGATGCAGTTGCAGTATAGATCTCTGTGGATCCTATGGAATGCAGAAGCTGTTGAGCTGCAATGACCTTCAAAGATGCCTCTCACTGAAGCAAGGAGGGGTTGGGACTTACTCCCTTATCAACCACCAGTGAATGCAAGCAGTGACTTTCGGCTGAGTGCAATTTCTGCTGAAGGATTCGCTTGATTTATCAGTAGGCAAATATTCCAGGCTAATGGGGAATTTAGCCTGAAGTCCTGAGGCAGGAGTTTTGAGTATTTTACCATGACATCCACTACATTAGATACTGTGGCATTCCTAATTCCTACTTATTTCTAGTTAACTAATCATTTTAAGATATTAATTAGCAATATGTTCATCCCATATGTATCTGAGCCTAGTAGAATAAATCCACCAGGAATGTGTGTATAGAAGTCAATAACAAATAAACAATTATCTCTAGTGAATAGTTTCACCTTTACATCTGAGAATCAAGAGGGGGATGCTTACAGATAATGAAGGAGTCTATGAATTGGTGACTACTTCATATACCCAATGTAATTAATTACATTTGATCCTAGGAAAACTTATTTTCTTAACAGATGTAGAGACATCATTTTAAAGGTGAGATTTCATAATTTATAGATCTTTACTGTGGCTTATTTGACTATATATCATGTATTATGAAATATATGTGAAGAGAGAGGTAGGGGACAGAATGGAAGTAATATGTTGCCCTTATGTCCTACAACATCTCCTATATTTACTTTGTCAACTAACCCAGCTAGCTCTACAACACAGAAACAATTTAATGAAAATGTAATTTCTCTTTTGAGATTTTTTAACTTTTTATATTTGGTAATCAGAAAAAAGGAAACTGGAAGGACAATGAGTCTTCTGGTTTTGTATCAGATATACAAGCTCTATTAACGGGGAAATTAATATACTTTCTATTATAATAATTTCTTAATATATTTTCTGTGTACCCTCACTGAAAATCCTTCCCTGACATTTTTCATTGCATATCATTACTTTAAAACTCCAGATTATTCACAAACCAAGCAGCAAAGAAATATTTCTTCAGAACCATAAGGTCACTCAATGAAATTTTCTTACCAGCATATTGGCAGTTGTGGAAGCGTGGTGACAGAAAACATTTGCAAACTATTAGAATGTGGTACCAGAGTTCCAGCCAAGAATCTTTGGATCTTCAAGCTTTTCAAAATTACTCATAAAATTCTAAGCTATTCTCACTCGGTATCTTTGTAAATAAGCTGAAATAAGTTGCATTTATTTGGTATTTTGTCAACTAGAGATACATTTTCCTTTTAAGTCAGAAATTAACTGATTTTAGTACCTAATGTTCTCTGCTGATCAAATATCTTTTGAAGCAATGGTTTTGTTCTTCTTAAAATCATACTTTGATAGAAATGATTTTTATTTATTGTTATGATACTGGGGATTGAACCCAGGGGAATTCTACCTCTGCGCTACACCCCCAACCCTATTTTTAAATTTTGAAACAGGGACTCACTAAGTTGCTGAGGACCTCACTAAGTCACTGAGACTGGCCAGGAACCTGCAATTCTCTTGTCTCAGCCTCCCAAGTACTGGGATTACAGGTGTGCATCACCATGTCTAGCTAGAAATTATATTTTAAATTTAAGACTTGGGGAAAAATAACAAATGCACTCTTATTTTACAAGTGTGGAAACTGATGTAAAGAAAGGACGTTGGAGTTTGAAAACTAGAGTTATAATTCTGTATCTGCTAATAAATAACTATGATTGGGGTGGTCAGATCCTCTGTGAATTTAGATAACAGGATAAGTCAACTTGAAAATCTCTTTCAACTTTAATGTTCTTTGGTATTTCACTGTCCCTCTATCTTCTGGTTCCTGTAAAGGAACAGGGAGGAGAAAACTTGGAATATCTCTGTTTTTCCACATATTTCAATAGAGCAGTTATTTTCACAAGAACTAATGTTCATCTCTCATCCATTTAGATTCATTTACTCATATAACCAACATTTCTTCAGTACCTTCTAATTATTATTTGATCTGCTAGACTCTAGGAATAAGGTAAAATTTATTTTTAATATTCTTATATACAAGTAGGGAAGTTAAATGTGTTTATATAAATAATAGTACTAGGCACTATACTATAATTAATCAGAATGGAGACATGTACAATGTTCAGAAACAGCACAGAGGAGGAGCAAATTAACTCTAGAATGGGTATTTTGTATGAGGAATAGTACACAACTTTCTGGGACATAAATTATTGACTAAGATCCTCCTCATATTTTTCTTTCAGGGGCAATATGAGATTTCCCAGATTAAGTTCCCATTATGGAACCAGCTTTTATAGATTATCTGCAATACAGATGCAAAAGTTTATGAGTTTTTGTTTTTATTATTTTGTCCCTCATATTTCAAAATTATTTGTGTCAGAATCAAATCACAAATGATAAAAAATAAGTGAAGTATTTCTTTTACTGTGAATAATTCTGGGTACTCTGTTTTAAATTTTTAAAAATTTCTGATGATTGCTTCTTTGTGAGAAGAGTTCAAATATTTTCAAAAAAATATGGAGTATGGTGTTAAAGGATAGACCAATCTGCTTCTACTATAGTCTGAATATTTAAAATTCTTAACAGTATTAACAGTATTTTTTTTTGTACAGGCTCTTTTATTTCCTCAAAACAAAAGCCCTGGTGCAGATCAACTCTAATGGGAAGTCCTTAAATTTCTTTGAAGATCCATATTCTGGAATCCAGTTAGTGCTCAGCTGGTTTATCCAAACACATACTGTTACATTCTTAAGGAGTCCATCTTGAACAGCATTGCAAGTTCTTCAAAGAAGTAGTTACTATAAATACAAAACAATATTAGCTGTCCACAAATACAGTACCATTTTATTTTTAAAGAGCACTCCCATGTTAAGCATGTGGATGAAAGCCAGAATATTGTATGCAACAGCCCTCAAAGAAATTAAAATTTTTATAAAGACATTGTATCTTACTAAGTATCAACCCCCCACATTAAAATCTTATATATAATTCTAATTATCTGGGCTTTTTAAAAAATTTGAAACACTCTACTTGGTATTTCCCAAGGAAAGTGGGATTCTCATTCTGAAGATTATATTTTTCCCATGACACTCTGAAATGCCCTTAAGTCTGTAGTCTATGTTTAAACTTTATGAAATTTATCCTAGAAACTAGTGATAGCTTCTCACTTCATATTCTTTCCAAAGTCAACTAAACTCATGGCTTCACTTAACCATCTATAAATAGATGATTTCCAAGTTTTCATCTCTGAACACGGAACTGTATTTAAACATTCAGCTTAAGATAGGCTGCTATCTATTCACATCTCCACTTGGATGTCTAAGAGACCTAAAAAAGCATCATTTAACAAAACCTGAACTCCTGGTATGAGCACATCAAAGTATACGAAGAAGCATACACATGCACCAACAAGTCCTCCCTTTGTACAATGTTCCATGTGTCAGTAAGTTTGATGAACATTAAAGAACTATGATTATAGTCTGAAGTGATGGTGCATGCCTATAATCCCTGTACTTGAGAGTCTGAGACAGGAGAATTGCAGGTTTGAGACCAGCCTCAGCAATTTGGTAAGACTCTCAGCAACCTTGGGAGATCCTGTTTCAAAATAAAAATAAAAAAGGGCTGGGGGTATAACTTGAAGGTAGAATGCCCCTGGGTTCTATCCTCAGTACCACACTCAATATATATTATAATATTATAATTATATAATTAATGTATTATAAATGAATATCTAATTTTAGAAAAATTCAAGACTATAGGAAAGTATTAAGCCAAACATTTTACCTGTTTTTATACAATCAAGTACCTGTAGTGTTGTTACCAATTTCCTCTAATGCATTTTGCTTTTATTTGGTACTGGGGTTTGAACTCAGGGGCATTCTACCTCTGAGCTACACCTCCAGTCTTTTTTATTTTTTATTTTGAAAAAGGGTCTTACTAAATTGCTGAGACTGGACTCGAACCGAGAATCCTCCTATCTCAGCCTCCCAAGTACTGGGATTATAGGCATATGCCACCATACCTGGCTTACATTCAGTTTTAAAGAGCTCTTTCTTGGTCTTTTACTACTCCTTAATGATGTCATTTTCTCATTTTATGGATGCAATATATTTTCAAATCTTTCTAAATATACTATATATGTGTGTGGATGTGTTTACACATATATATATGTGGATGTGTATACACATATATATATATATGTATGTGTATGTGCATATATATTTATTTTTTGTTATATATATATATATATTTCTCTCTCTTCTATAGGTTCTTTAATCCTAACCTCTACTTATAGTTTCATATTTAAGAATAAGGTAATATAAGGATTTATGTAATTTCTACTCACTTGGTATAATTCAATTAAGGTCAATAGATAAGAAATCAATTATCTTACAGAACAGGGATGCAGAACAGATCAATTGACTTTGAGCAAATTAGAGAAAGGCAAGCTTTCCCCTGGGTAGATGCAGCCTTGGCAAGGGCTTGAGAAGACATCTTCTTCCAGGTGCTCACCCTCGAGCTGTGGGAGCCTTGAATGCCAAGATGTGGAAACTCATTTTAGCTCCTTCCATTCCCAAGGAATTTAACTAGATTTTTTTATTGAAGAAGCCTTTGGATTTAGGATTTAGGTCAAGTCGTCTGCCCTTAAGATTAATGGGAAATCAAGAAGTTAACGAAATAAACATCCCTTCTCCCTTAGTTTCCAGCCTCATCTCTTCTCTCTGCCATGCAAGGCACCTGTATCCTGTAGGTCTGGAGACTCTTCAGGATGCTCCGAGGGAGACCTGCTGCACTCTGAGAGTTTTCCTCTAGAAAGTTACTTTTTTCACTTTCTTCCATCTGTCGCTTCTCCTTCCCAATTTCCATCTTCCAGAAATGGATGAAATAAATTTTACCGATGCCATCTCTTTTTTATGGATTTATATTTTTATTCCTTTATTATCATTTTAATGAGGTTTTAGGAAAAAGAGAAGATAAAGCACTTTGCTGAAATCACCTCTTCAACTAGAAGCCCACTAGGCATTTCAAAATGTAGGCATAAATTTTATTTTCCTAAATGTGCCATTTATAAATGTCTAAGTGCAACATTTCCACTCAGTTGTTAAAGAGGCATTCCATAATTGTCACATTTTATTTACTTCTGTTGACTTAATTTTAAAGACTTTTATACAAGACCTGAAATAGGTAACGGGATGGGTTTACTTTTTATGATTTATGTTTGCTGATTAGAATCTTCTGAGACTTTTAACAGGTTATGCAGCACCCTCACTAATCACTGACATGCCAGGCTCATCTTTTCCTGCCTTATGCTGCCATTTTCTCAGTTATTGATGACTATGCCACAGAACACACGAGGCACTTAGTCACTAAAGCTACAGTGGCTGTATTGTTTCTCCTGTCTGTGATTTGCCAGGGACTCTGCTAAAAGGTTCTTCTGGATTCTCTTAGAGTTTCTAAGATGGCTGTAGCACGAGCAGTCCAGGATAGGCTGACCCCAAATGGCTTTACTTGCAGGCCTTGAATCTTGGTAAGGATGCTTTCCTCTTTCCTGTGTGTTCTCTAAGAGGCTAGTTTGCATTTCTTTTCCACCCTACAACTGGCTTTAAAAGTGAATATTCAAATGAATCAACTCTTCATTTGTAAACACTTAGTAGGTCTTTATTTGCATCAAGATTGCTAATGTGAATTTCCAGAGGCCAAAGCCAGTCACTAGGCAAAGCCAGAGTCAATGTGACTGAGAACTAAATAGAGGTGTAACTACCAAGAAGTGGTGTTCATTGGAGTTCATGATTGCCATCTGCTAGAAAGACAGATATTTTTCTGGTCATCTGACTATTTGGAGAAAAATTTATTAGAGATTAATTTGAATCACTCTGTGATTTACTTTTTAGGAGCAATATATATTATGGTATATATCATATATGCATATTAAATAGTATACATCTTATCATATATATGATCTCATCAGAGTACATCCGGTGCTTCCTGCCTCTGCCACTTCCTACCACTGAACTCACTGGCTAAAGTTGAAGGTGCTGCTGCTAGTACACTGCTGTCCTTGCCGTGTTGAGTCACTGGGAGCTGAATTTCAAAACAGATGTCAAAAGACATTTCCCTCCACCCTTCCCTTGCTGCCATGCACTGCTCATTTGTTTGTTTTTCTGCTCTCCTACCTTATATCCTTTACTCCCTCATATCATATGCTTTCCCATTATTCAGAG
Source organism: Glis glis (assembly GCA_004027185.1). Lineage (NCBI taxonomy): Eukaryota > Metazoa > Chordata > Mammalia > Rodentia > Gliridae > Glis > Glis glis. The sequence continues at coordinate 23,794 of PVJS01026658.1, forward strand.
TGCTTAATCCCTATTCATTTTGGATGCCATTCATTCTTCAAAGCCTCATACAGATTCTTATTTATTCTATGATTTCCTTTGACTGATAAGATGTCATCACCATGTATTTTTGATCTACTATTATGTTTCTAAATCTGTTAACTCTACCAAATGTTATGCTCTCATTATACACACATATATACATAGGTACAGGTAAATAGATATAGATATGTATCATGCTCCCTGTTAGGTGAAAATCAAAATGTTTTCATAAATAAAATAATTTTATAATATTTTATTTGTAAAGGTCACTGGCAAAATATCCTACAAGTAACAAACCAAAATACATATTCATTAAATATAATAGGCATTGTAGTTATTTAATTATATACTATTATTTACTTTTCTAACTGCTTCATGTCTTACCTCAGTCTCTCTCTTTCTCTCAGAGGCAAGGAACACACACACACACACACACACACACACACACACAGGAGTTACTTTTATCAAATACCCATTAAACAGATAAGATAACTGAGATTAAGAATATTCCTTAAAGTTCATGGTAAATCAGTAGTGGAATGAGTAAATCTAAACACAGACTATGATTTCATTCTCCTTGTCTACTGAATCATTATTAATTGACTTAAATTTCTCAAGGAAAATGTGCTTTTAGTATAAATAAGAATTTGTGACTATACTTTTTCCCCTACTAACATTATATGGACTCATAGACACCCATAGGAAAATAAGATGTCAGTTTTCTCTTAGCATTACAGTCTCCCCCCAAGAAGAGGTAACAGCAGTGATTTGCTTAAGAAAGATTTAAGATATGAATTGGGATTCTCCAACTCCTCCACCAGTTTTTATACATTATCACATAGATTTAATATCATAAAGGTCCATTCTTATAGCAATTATTGATAAGGATATAAGAAAAATAATTTGAGAGGACTAGAGCCAGTGGTTTGGAACCAATTTAAGAAAAAAGATACTTGGAGTCAGTTCAAAAGGAATAGTTTTCTGACACTTGGAAAATATCATTTAAGAAATAACAGCAGCAATTAATTCATGGGAGCATATAGAGAGTTGTTTTTAACATTATTCATGTGTGTGTGCTTGTGTGTTTGCATATATATATATATTTCAACATATTAATTTCATATATATATATGAGAGAGAGAGTGAAAGGAGATTAATCATAAATCTATAATATACATAGTGACAGTCTTGAAAATTGAAAACATATCCAAAGAAATCAAATTCAGTTACCTGGCTGAACATGTGGGTGCAGAGAACATCTCAAGGTATTGAAATCTCTAAATACATATTTTCAGTAATATCAATAATTATCAGGACTTTGAAATATTTAAATGTTGGAGAAAAGTCTAAGGGAAATAAATACTATATTAGAAAAATGGAGAATGGATTGATAATGAAAAGAATTTTTCAGCCTTTTTTAAAATACGGATTTTTCAGCATGCTTTAAAATAGTTTTTTTAAACCAAAAGAAACCTTTACATAATTAGAAAACTCCTCACAAACCACTCCATCTGATAAAAGCAAAATTTTATTATTGTTCTAAATGTCTCTGAGGACTTTCTTTCCCTTTGGTAAGGATATGTAATTATCCCAATTTCCATCTTAGACTGACTCCTCAAATAAATCACCAAGACAACATTCAAATGTTTTACCATTAGGAAGTTCATAAACGCAACATACTAATTTCAGAATTCTCATTATAGAAAAAATATAAGCAAAAAAAATTTCATATACTTAACCCCTCTTTTTTCTTTCTACAGGGTAACACTGAAATAGACTTTAGCTGAAAGACCCCCTAGGAATTTAGAAATGACTTCTGGGAAATTTTACTTATTATAACTTCTATTTAGAATCTCAATATAAAACCACAGTTATTTTGTTGTTGTGTTGTTGAATAGAGTAATTCAAAGTCATTTCTTATTCCACAAACATACAAAGTAAAAATACAGTAAGATTGCCTTTATTTTAAGCTGCCATTTTTCTCCATTTAAGTGATTTTGCCTTGAGAACATTAAATAATAATGTATTATTCTAAATCACATGGCTTATTAAAAATAAAATTTCACGACTTATTTGGACACAATATACATGAATCAGGAGTCAATCAGCAAAATAGCAATTATTCTAGGTTTCTTTTTCCCCTTAAAACAAAAAGGAGTGGGGACTGGGATTTAATACAGGGTATTGGTTAAAGAGTTTTTAAAATCATTAATAAAAAAATACTAAACAGTGAGATACACCAGAAAAATTTCAAGGGCAAGAAGCTACCAAGTTGAATGGAGCTGAAATGAGATGCCATTACTAAGGTAGAGAAACTGTGGCCATTACAAGAAACCTAGAATCCCAGCAGGCTGACTACTCCACAGCAGGACTGAGAGCTGTAAGGAGCAGGCATCCTTTGAAGCTAGAGGGAGTGAAGAGATGCAGCAACTTCAAGGGCTACCATGAAACAAAGGACCTCCCTGTTCAGACCACAGCTAACTTGTCCTAGGAAAGGATACGGGACTCAGTTATATGCAATTTTGGTTTTGAAAGCAAACAGGTCATTGATCAGCATGGTTTAAAAAATCTAATTTGCCCCAGTTACCTTTAAGTACAGATTTAAAGTAGCTCTACAATAATTCAAGAATATTTGGAAAGGTTTTTATGTTGCAGTAGTTTCATTGTAAAAGTTAGAGAAAAACACTGTCCAATAATGCTTTCTATGAAGATGGAAATATTCCCTCTGCACTGTCCAATATTGCCAGATACCACTGTCCACATGACAGATACCAACCGTATGTGGTTATGGAGAATCTGAAATTTGACTACTCTGACTGAGGAACTAAATTTTTACTTTATTTAATTTTTTTATATTATTTCCAACCTATATTTTTTTCTTTTTTATGTTTTTATTGGTGCATTGTAGTCTCACATCACAATGAGTATCAGTTTGGTGTTAACATACATGCATACAGCTCTTGGTGTCCCTCCCCCCCCCCCCCCCCCCCCCCCCCCCCCCCCCCCCCCCCCCCCCCC